>JAZGLO010003039.1:202500-390156 GCA_036873155.1 Biomphalaria sudanica
AGTACGTATCTTTGAATGTCAGCCATTGGATCAAGGAATGCGCCGTCAGTGTTACGTAACGGATATGAAATTTCATGAGCTAGTCATTAGATTGTGTCGACATTAAACGGAACTGAATGAGACTGTCCCCTTCTTTCGAATAGATTTACATCCAACAGAGAACTCATTTCATAGCTTCTGTTTCCTAGTTTCCTCGGCCATTCCAATTGTTGGGTTGACGAGCCCGTCCGCCCCGCATAAGTCAGGTGATTCAATGGTACAGGCCGACTTTACATGACTAACTCATGACTAGGTCTGGCGTCACCCCTACAGGGGACATTTATAGTTCAGAAATGGGAAATTTTATACCAAATATGCACATCAAATGAAGAAATTAAGTTTAATCATATTAAATTATAGTTTACAATGAAGCCCCGATGCTTCGAATAAAGTCAGGCACTGAAATGGGACCACCTAGATATATTGCTAGTGAAAATATCAATATATTTTTGAAAAGTATATTTATGTCTAAATACTACTTCCTAAACTGTAAAACCATCATTTTTTTTTAAAGTAAGTATACTAGTAAAGAATATTTTTAAAAAATCTTTTACTTATTTAATTAAATTGAAGTTTCTATAAATAAGTCTAACAATTAGTTATTTTTCCAGTGTTGCGTTGTTTATCTAATTGGCTATACCAACTTTGTTTCAGTTGATACAAAAAAAAAATAGCTTAGGGTACTAACCAAAGCTCAATCTAAGAACCCCTGACCTTCTTAGTTCTTACCCACGTTTTGGTCATTGTTATTTAGCACAATGGAATTTAAACGTCTTTTAGAATTATACTTCATGTCACTGATCTCGTGTAACAGTAGCCTCGTCATAAACCACGGTACGGCCTTGGGTATTCAGTTTCCATTCCTCCATTTTTTTTGTTCGCGTGGTTAGTCTTGCACATTTTAAGCTTCTTTCGTTAGACCTTGGGTTACAGCTGCAAGGTAGACATCATTGACTGTCTTCATCTTCAAAGAATGTTTTTATAGTCAATGATGATTTTGTAAGTGACAGTTAAAGCCGATGAATCAGTTCAATGGAAAGGTAACCGATGAATCAGTTCAATGGAAAGGTAACCGATGAATCAGTTCAATGGAAAGGTAACCGATGAATCAGTTCAATGGAAAGGTAACCGATGAATCAGTTCAATGGAAAGGTAACTGATGAATCAGTTCAATGGAAAGGTAACCGATGATATCCTGTTTTGTATTGCGGAGTAGGAGACGATGACAAAATGTTTATAATTTTCACGACCACGATTGCAAAAGTACACTTTTCGGAATGAAATTATGCAAATGCACATAACCATTTCGACAAACAAAAAGTTTGAGTAGTTATAAGACGTTTAAAAATAAAACACGATTCACACATACACATACTCACAATCATTTTGTACTAATGTCTCTTCAAACCAATTCTTTGTATGCAAGAACCATCCTTAGATTTAGGCTTCAGCTGCTTTAGTTGAATCCAAGTCCAATGTAGTCCAGTCTTGTGAAGACTGGAATTTTAAACTAATGGATAATTAGGGCTTTCATGCCTCCACCCCTTTTGTTTCTTCCAATTATAACGGGGAAATAAAGGCGGTTGGTCGTTGTGCTGACCCAACGATACTTTCGTTAACCGTCGATATTAGAAATACATGAGCATTACATAAAAATAAGATAAACAATAATGGGTCTAGGTGAAAGGTCACATACAATGAGAAGAAATGGTGGGCCAAAGTTATTCTAGCTGTCTGTATTTTAACTTGAGTGAATAGAATACCCCTCCTGTGTATTTTAAAACACTTTTTTGTTACTATTCTTTATATGGGAGTATTCGTTTGATGATGTATTAGCGTGTTGTGTGTATGTGCCTGTGTTTGTTTAAGAACAGGTCTTTACAATCTAGTTAAATTCCTTTGCTATCACAAGTTAGTTATCTAGATCTATATGTTCACATGCTGATCGCATTGTTTAGATATGAACTATATACTTTGACTGTGTAAGCTATCCCACGCCAGTGATATGCCAATCTATTACACTTGTATCCCTAATCTAACACAGAAGCCTAACAGTGCGAGACAATGTAAACATATTTTTCTTCCACTTTAAGACACAGGACATACATGGGCACGTGACTTCTTGTTCTAAAAACAAACTTCATATTTAATTACACATGTTGACCAATAGCACAGTTCATTGACATCCTTAATGCTGAATAATTTATCAAGAGGTCCGAACACTATACTAACCCACTTCAATCCTTTAGAGTATATATTTTTATGGCCAATGGCACTATATGAATGTATAAGAAAATGACTATTTTGTGAAGTTTTTCTCATTTCTGTAACAAATGACAGGATTTAAAAATTGTAATTTAAAAAGGATTTTCCAATGCAAATACACAGACACTAAAGACTCGATCTCAACTGAACATCATTCCCTTCCCTCCAATAAGTAAACAAATAATACGTTCGAACGAGACATTGACCGGTCAAGACGGAAGAATGATTTCAAATGCTAGCCGTCGACTAAGACAATGGGGAAAGGACTGCTGCGTTAGAGAATTTCGGAGGATACGGACAGTGCGTGGCGATGTTCGGCGAAACACTAAGGTCTAATGTACAAGCTATTTGGCACAGAATAAATACTGCAATAACAACAAAGAGGGGTATGGTTTTTATTAATGAAAAGTGGATATAATGTATCAAACGACAATGTATTTGTTGGTGTTGAAAGTATTATTACAAATTTTTGTCCAGTGTAAGAGGAATTTTTCTTTTTAAGTTCAATATTGACGTCTCGTCGCGTCTGTTTAACCAATAAGATATGTTCACACACGACTTAAAAAACTATAAATAGCTAGCTTATTGGTGTATCCGGTGTACAAAGTAAAGGAAGTGTGGAAATTGTTTTTGTTTAATGGAATATGAAGAAATGTGTGCACGTCTTAGCGCTGGAGATTACAACTTTCTAAGAGCAAAAATAATTTCATTGAGAAGGAAGCATTAGACTTTCACTCTCTGACTTACAACTTTAATTTGAAAAGAAATGGGCAACTTACTAGCGGGGATCAAAGAGATTTGTTACGTGGATCAACTGCCACGCATTGAGATTGTGTTACCACTTTAACTCAATTCTTTGATCAATTAAGTTGGCAACAGTCAAATTTTAATTTAGTGTCCTTGTCATTGTTTAGTTTTTGATGAAAATTTCCAATAAAAGAAAGCGTCGAAATAGAGAGTATGCACGTACATTCCAGGATGAAATGGACCGCTCTTCAGGTCTCGTAACAAGGGCCAATTTTGTTTGTAAAGAAAACTGTAAAGTTCAAATTTTCATTTGACCACTCTATGACGTGGTCCTTAAGGTTTCCAGACGGACCCACTACTATATTGTTTCAAACCTGTGTTCACATTTGCTTACATCCTTAGATACCAGTTGCAAAAGTGTCACAGTGCGATTTATGCAAGGTATGCATGACTTATTTGATGACTTATTCAAATTGAAAGTTGTTCTAGAAAAAAAGAGTTATTGACGTCATCAAACGCAGAGTATGTTTTTATAGTCACGAAAGCTAGAGATGGAGGGAAATGTAACTCCAAATTCTTAAAGTAATTAAACGTGTTATAATGAGACTAAATGGCAGTTTTTAAATGAAACATAGAAGTTAGTCGTCATAGTTCAAGTTAAAACTGAATAAATAATAAATTATAGCTTTTATATAGCGCTACTTTCATGCTTATAGCATGCTCAGAGCGCTTTTGGTCCAATCTCATTTGTGGACCAGTGGGGGAGGGGGTATCTAGGTGTTGGTTTTCCGTGCCGCCTTTAGGCGCTCAGTAAACACAACTCTGCCCGAGTCGGGTGTCGAACCTCGAGCCCCCTTCTAGGTAGCCAAGCCAAGTTCAAGCGCACTTGGCCTTTATTTCCTATTTAATGATTTTTTTTTTCAGCAGAATGCCCAAATAAGTTAAAATAAAAACAATTTTATAACAAAAGATGATCACTGTGCCCGCCTGACTTCGTCGGCACGATTACAGATGATAATACAGAAAAGGTTCTATTAATTATATCGGTTATGGCTGAAAACTAAAAATTCTTTTACTTTTATACTGCTCATAACTGCAGTATAACAGCTCATTCAAAAATCTTCTTTATTGTACAGTCTATATATATCTTTGTGGCATTTTAAGTCTCGAGAGACGATATTTTCCATTTTGCAACTTCTTGTGTGACTAAAGAGGCCAATCCTTGATACACGATGCAATGCATTGAAATATTGGTAAAACTTTTGTTTAATTCTTTGTTATTTAGTTTGCATCATTAGAGTTAGTTCCTTGACATTGTTAAGTTTATTGTAATAATCTCCGATAGAGTTGCTTGAATAAGAGATTTTTGTGTTTTTGGCTAATCCTTAATTCCTTTAGCAATTATCCACGATAAAAGGAGGCAGAAGCTGGATTTTGTTATAGCACCAGACATTAAAGTTATAAATATCCCTACACATATATGGGCATGATTCCCAGCCCTCGAGGTAGCGTCATTAGAGAAAACTAGCTGGGCCAATTGGGAAACTAAATGGACCTGCCGTGTTGTGTTCTACGGAACCCAGTTCATAGCACTTGGCGGGGATAAATTAAAACTTCAGCAATTAGTTCCGACAATACCGTTGTTTAAAGAAGTTGTTTGCCAATGATTGGACAACCCAACAGTAGAGGTGGTACTTACTAGGGCTTAAGAGATCCAAGTCCTCGTGAAGAAAACATTTTAGGATATTTAAATTACCCTATACTTTAACTCTTTCTCTCCTCATTGACGATACCATCGTTGATTTGACCTCCTTAAATTAATGTTTGATTTTATAAACTTTACTTTGTGTTTGTGTTATATAAGAAGAGCATGCTTTCCAATTGAACTCTATACCAAATAAAACACTCTCAGATAATACACGAACAAGTTATTGAAGCTTAATTAAAACATGGAAGTGATAGACCAATAAGCAAAATGAATCATGGTAGTGATGTACTAATAAGCAAAATAAATCATTCCGTCGGAACATGTAATTAAAACATGGTAGTGATAGACTAATAAGCAAAATGAATCATTCCGTCGGAACGTGTAACTAAAACATGGTAGTGATGTACTAATAAGCAAAATGAATCATTCCGTCGGAACGTGTAACTAAAACATGGTAGTGATAGACTAATAAGCAAAATGAATCATTCCGTCGGAACGTGTAGAATAATTATGGAGAGAAACGTCCCTCAGTTCAGTTTTTGTTTTGCGTGTGCAGCAGAGGCGTAGTGAGGGGAGGGGAAAATGAGGTACGATGCCCCAAGGCGCCACCCTCACAAGAGGGTGATGTGATGTCCATGGAAAATTGGGCAGGGGGAGGGCGCCAATAATGTACCTTGCCCCTGGCTCAGGTTTTGTTCACTACGCCCCTGGTGTGCCACCTCTTTGATGTCTATACTTCTCTATTGTTCAATCTGTTGTATAAAACTAATCGAATAAAAAAAACTATACAAAAGAGAACAAACTAGTATCTCGTATAAACACACGCACACATTTAAAATATGTGCATAATAGTAAGATACACACTACGAGTTGTACACAGTGCACAAACACACACACAGAAACATGTCACACTAGTTAGTTAACACAATCAATCTGGTGTGTGTGTGTGTATGTTGGGGGGGGGGATATCACAAGAAAACACAACACACACACACGCACGTGTTTGATAACCGCCATGAGGGAGGGGTCATGAACCTCCGGGAATAAAAAAAAAAATTCTCGCTATTGAAAGGTCAAATTTGATAGTTGCTGAAGAAGAGACAGGCTTGAGAGAGAGAGAGAGAGAGGGAGGGAGGGTAGAGGGGGTGAAATCTCTTTTGATTCCTTACCTCCTAGCAGTATTTTCAATCTGTTTGTTAGTTGCATGGTTGACTGTGGTCTCCTCATACCGAAGAGTATTTATTTCATGTCAACTGAATCCCTGAAACATAATACATCTTTAGGTGGCTCTTCACAAGCTCTCTAGTCAGAATTCAAATTTGTTTATGCTTTGATACAAATACAATGATTCAAATAACTCAGAATGTGTGTGTGTGTGTATTCAAGCTATGCCTAGTTTTTTTTCCCTGCACCCCAAAAGCAATTGTTTCAGTACAAGATGTAGGTGTTTCGGTGTTGTTTTCTGTTGGCCATGTGGCCCCTGTTGTTACAGTACACCTTATCTATCGTACAGGTACCAATGGGGAGAGGGGGTGAGGCTGTCAAGAAACATCTGGTCCTCTCGTTGGTCTTTCCTTGTTTGTCTTTGGTGGCAGTAAGTAAGAGGCTAGACCCACTGTGTTGTTTTTAATAAGTCTGTTCTGTCGAGAGGAAAGGGCTAGAGATGCATAGAAAGAATGAGGGAGAGAAAGCATGAAAAATAGAAAAAGGGAGAGCGAGAGAGAGAGTAAGAAAAGGAAGAGAAAGTGATAAATATAGAGAAAGAAGGTGAGAGTTGGGTGTTAGAAGAGAAAGAGAGTGTAAGAAAGAAAGATGAAAAGTTAAAGAAAGTGTATGTGTGTGTGTTTGAGAGAGAGATAAAGAGAGAGGAGAGAGTAAAAGAATAGAAAAAAATTCCGTGCACTTTTTTTTTTTACAAACTTCACAAAGTTCTATGTCTATAAGCTTAGATTACAAAGTTCTCTATTCATAAGCTTAGATTACAAAGTTCTCTATTCATAACTTAGATAACAAAGTTCTATGTCTATAACTTTATAACCTTAGACTACAAAGTTCTATGTCTATAACTTTATAACCTTAGACTACTAAGTTCTATGTCTATAAGCTTAGACTAGAAAGTTCTATATTCTTAAACTTAGACTACAAAGGTCTATGTCTATAAGCTTAGATTACAAAGTTCTGTCTATAACTTTATATGCTTAGACTACAAAGTTCTATGTCTATAACTTTATAACCTTAGACTATTAAGTTCTATGTCTATAAGCTTAGACTACAAAGGTATATGTCTATAACCTTAGACTACAAAGTTCTATGTTTATAAGCTTAGACTACAAAGTTCTATGTCTATAAGCTTAGACTACAAAGTTCTATGTCTAAAAGCTTAGACTACAAAGGTATATGTCTATAAGCTTAGACTACAAAGTTCTATGTCTATAACCTTAGACTACGAAGTTCTATGTCTATAAGCTTAGACTACGAAGTTCTGTGTCTATAAGCTTAGACTACGAAGTTCTATGTCTATAAGCTTAGACTACAAAGTTCTATGTCTATATGCTTAGTCTACAAAGTTCTATGTTTATAAGCTTAGACTACAAAGTTCTATGTCTATAAGCTTAGACTACAAAGTTCTATGTTTATAAGCTTAGACTACAAAGTTCTATAAGCGCAGACTACAAAGTTCTATGTCTATAAGCTTAGACTACTAAGTTCTATGTCTATAAACTTTAGACTACAAAGTTCTATGTCTATAAGTTAAGACTAAAAAGCTCTATGTCTAAAAGCTTAGACTACAAAGGTATATGTCTATAAGCTTAGACTCCAAAGTTCTATGTCTATAACCTTAGACTACGAAGTTCTATGTCTATAAGCTTAGACTACGAAGTTCTGTGTCTATAAGCTTAGACTACGAAGTTCTATGTCTATAAGCTTAGACTACAAAGTTCTATGTCTATAAGCTTAGACTACAAAGTTCTATGTGACTACGAAGTTCTGTGTCTATAAGCTTAGACTACGAAGTTCTATGTCTATAAGCTTAGACTACAAAGTTCTATGTTTATAAGCTTAGACTACAAAGTTCTATGTCTATAAGCTTAGACTACAAAGTTCTATGTTTATAAGCTTAGACTACAAAGTTCTATAAGCTTAGACTACAAAGTTCTATGTCTATAAGCTTAGACTACAAAGTTCTATGTCTATAAGCTTAGACTACAAAGTTCTATGTCTATAAACTTTAGACTACAAAGTTCTATGTCTATAAGCTAAGACTAAAAGCTCTATGTCTAAAAGCTTAGACTACAAAGGTATATGTCTATAAGCTTAGACTACAAAGTTCTATGTCTATAACCTTAGACTACGAAGTTCTATGTCTATAAGCTTAGACTACGAAGTTCTGTGTCTATAAGCTTAGACTACGAAGTTCTATGTCTATAAGCTTAGACTACAAAGTTCTATGTCTATAAGCTTAGACTACAAAGTTCTATGTTTATAAGCTTAGACTACAAAGTTCTATGTCTATAACTTAGACTACAAAGTTCTATGTTTATAAGCTTAGACTACAAAGTTCTATAAGCTTAGACTACAAAGTTCTATGTCTATAAGCTTAGACTACAAAGTTCTATGTCTATAAGCTTAGACTACAAAGTTCTATGTCTATAAGCTTAGACTACAAAGTTCTATGTCTATAAGCTTAGACTACAAAGTTCTATGTCTATAAGCTTAGACTACAAAGTTCTATGTCCATAAGCTTAGACTACAAAGTTCTATGTCCATTTGCTTAGACTACAAAGTTCTATGTCCATAAGCTTAGACTACAAAGTTCTATGTCCATAAGCTTAGACTACAAAGCTCTATGTCCATAAGCTTAGACTACAAAGCTCTATGTCCATAAGCTTAGACTACAAAGTTCTATGTCCATATGCTATTCTGTGTATCAAGTTTTGAAGAAAATGTTGGTCACATCAAAAAGATTTAAAAGAATGCGTCAGACAATAAAAGACATTCGCAAATAATGTTTCCAGGCTCTTGTCTGGAACCTAAATTCTTTCAATACACAATCCAGATGTCTCTTATATGCCTAGTTGAAACAAGAGCGTGGGGCGGGCTGGAACACACACTTACAATTCTTGTGATGTTTCAGGAGTCTGGATAAAATCTGGAAAAATATATTTGAATCCCAACGAGGTATGAACAAAAACACCTCTCATGTCCACTTGAATACAAAACTAAATGAAAAAAAATTGTTTAAAGCAAAGCGTATACAAAGTTAATTAATGCCGTAGATCTCAATGCTGCAAGATTTTCTCACCTTTTGTATATAAAAAAAAATTATGAATTACCATTAATTAATTAATTAACTGGTTATGTTTTAATTTATTAATGTATTGTCGTCGACAATGTATATTCGTGTAAAGTTTCAACTTGATCCGAGACTGGAAAGTGGGAGAACTAACGATTAGAAGAATCCAGACTGACAGACAGACAGAGTGAGTTAATAGAAGCTTTGGAAAAGAAAAAACCTTTGAAGGCCCACCAGTTTAACCATGAGTTTCAATCGATTTACTTGGTTTGTCTTAAAGTTTCTCTTTCTTACGGAAATAAGTTTTCCATATACACGTACATACCAAGCAGATAATACTCGTAACAAAAATGATTTCTCTCAAACCTCCTCCTAGAGGGAAAAAAAGTGTCAGGGAGTGATAGAAGTTTGGAACTGAACCTTGAACCCTTGCGGTCTGCCTTGTACCATCGTGCTAAGATTAGCATCACGTTGTACAACCCCAAGCAATGTGACTGCGATGTTTGCGGTACAGCAAAAATCTTGAGTGTAGTTGATACCCTGCATGGCGCGTGTTTTATCTTCAGATCTGTGATGAGTACTTGGGCTTACTTCTGAGCGCTCATTGTGTATACAGTGACTGCAACTTTAGTCACCCTCGTCTCACGATATTTCACCACACCCTTTGTAAATTATCCATGGATAGGTTCTCTTTCCCCCCTCTCTCTCTTGTTTCCTTATTTAGGTCTAATCAAGTCATCTTCAAAGTCAACTATTGAGTCACTTGCCCCTTTTCCTTCTTAAAATTGTTACCCCAGAAGTTCTTAACTCACAGCTGAATAAAGGGACACAGACAGACATCTACTGACACTATATTTAGACAACGTGTTCAGGCTTTTATCAATTCATTCTGTCCTGTCTCTCTGGTAAAAAGTTTGTACACGTTATATCTACGACTTCCAAAGTCCGGTCAAGCTGAAAGTGTACACAATTATTTCTTGTTCCTGTTAACACAAGAATCAATTAAAAAAATTATATAGACTATTCTAGACAATTATGAATCGAAAGTATGTTGATGCTCTAAATTTTAACTTAGAAATTAAATACAGAAGAAAGGGTTCCTTCCAAACCTCTTGCAGCCTATTGGAAATGTGCTGTCAATTTGACATTTTTCTGAGGTCAACAGTTTTTGTGTGACCATGTGACCAACTCAACTAAAACACTGGTAGCCTACTTTCAGCGTTCATATACCTATTGAACTTGGTTGGACAAAGGAACAACCTAAAAATCCAGAATAAATATCACAGCCGCAATTGGCATACTTGGCTTCGGTTTGACAATCCATTGCTCTAGCACCCAATCACTGTGTGGCTGTTTTCACTTAGATGCTCTCATTTTCCTCCGCCGTCGTATATTGCTATTGGCATCAGCGCAGCACAAACTGGTCGAAAAGAGTTGAAAAATGTACATAAAGAGAGCACAGATTCTATTTCATTTTTAGAGAATTTGGAAAATCATTAAAAACAACAAACAACCTAACAAGTTCCGCCACACGGATGTGATGGATGACTCAACTTCTCTGATGCTACCGTCCAGATCTGTTTATTCCCTGGCCGAGACATCTGACAGAATATCACAACATACAACTTACGTGTTTACTAAACACAAGTGAGGGCGTACACGCGAGAACAGACTTGGAAATCCTTGCAGAGTCTCCTTGTGTGAAAATCTTTATTTGGCACATCGTCACTCTTCTATGTCAGGTCCATTCAGTCCTTCCAAGTAGATTCACACATATACTCTGAAACTTATAAAAGATCTTTATAAAAAAAAGTTTACTATATCAATTTAAATCTGTTTAGACCTTAGACCTACCTGTAAACGGCGAGTTTCATAGATCGACTTCGATGTGAATTTTAACTACCACATAGAAGAACCTCCATTTCGTTTCAGCCTCTACCTCCCTTCCATATTTGTTGTCTAGTAAAGCGGTGGCTCTGGAGGCGCGGTGGCTGAGCGGTAAAGCGTTTCGCTACCGAACTGGGGTTCGGGGCTCGAATCCAGGTGAAGACTGGGATTTTTAACTTCCCGGACTTTCGGGCACCTCTGAGTCCACGAAGCTCTAATGGGTACCTAACGTTAGTTGGGGAAAAGTAAAGGCGGTTGGTCGTTGTGCTGGCCACATGACACCCTCGTTAACCGTAGGCTACAGAAACATATGACCTTTACATCATCTGCCCTATAGACCACAAGGTCTAAAAGGGGAACTTTACTTTTTTAAAGCGGTGGCTTGCAATAATTGCGTAAGTTCATTGCGTCTTATAAGGGCCTACACGGGCCATAGAAAGACTGGTCGTTTCTTTAAACTAGGTGTACAAGCATAGAGTTTCAACTATTGCTTGTTAGTAGTCGTAAGTGAATTGGGTGTAAAGAAACTATGACCTGCATTTGTGTAAGGTGTTACATTCACTTGACTGTCTTTTTTGTAAATAATAAAAAAAATAAAAAAAAATAATAATCTTTATTGTCCGTATGGAAATTTGTCTTACAATTTGTGAATTACACCAAACAAAAAAAAACATTATAACTATAAGATACCAAAGTGTACATTCAAACCAGTCTCGCTCATAATTTACATGTGATAAAGTTTATACCAGGTTGTTCTTATTTAATGATTTGATTGCCAGGGGAACAAAATGTACGGATATCTACAGGATGACCCGATTTTTTTCCCCTCTCGACCTTTTAATTTTCATGAGGGCTGGGAGGACCATCAAATTCTTGAACCCAGCCCCATGGATACATCGCTACGCCGCTGAAGCATAGATAGAGTCAGTTTGATTTGGATTTCAACCTGCAGGTGACGTCAACAGCTAGGGACCCAACCCCCTCATACTTCTCGAATGCAGGGGCGGACTGGCTATATGGGCATTCGGGCAAATGGGCCGATAAGGGCCACAGAAAGGACCGCATGGATATCATTATGACACGCTATTAAATTGTTAAAGGTTTTATAATATATTCTCTTATAAAGGGGGGCCCTCTGTGCGTCGCGTTTAAAGAAATTCTTCACAGACTCTGCAATGCAATACTAATTTGATGTAACACATTTTCCGAAATAATGTAGCAGCCTACGTCCACAGTGCTGCTAGTAGGCTTCATCCTTTTAGGACCTAAACACTTATAAGCGATTAAAAGCAACATAAGGCCTATATTTCTTATAAAGATATAGAGCATGCGTACGACTATCGATACATTATCGAAACCTAACGTGATGATTTTAAGGATAAATAGACCTATAACTGGATGCCCATCAAAGGATATACAATGTGTGGGCCGGATTGTATAGAAATTGCCGAGCCGATTTCGACATCCAGTCCGCCCCTGCTCGAATGTAATTGAGTGCGTCATCTCATTATGGTTACAGTTCACTGACTCTCGCGGGAATCTGACTGGGTAATTAAGTAATGAGAAGTCTCGACCTGGCCTATTAGCCTCGTTATGAATTACAATATGCACATACATACACCAGCGTAAATGAACCAAACAGTTGACTTCATCGCATAGTATTGTACTTCGACACGTAATCTTTGAAGTCGTTGTCTGTCTTTTATTGACCCTGTGTCTCGGTCAACATAGACTACGTCTGTGAATGCCTGTCCCAGTCTCCTTATCCCCCCCCCCCCCCCCCCCCCCCGCCCAGAGCTTTAGCCTTAGCACAATAAGGTGTTGAAAACATAGAGTATTACAGTCACATAGAATCTGGGTTTTTATTCTTTATATTTAATCCATCAATCAATCTATCTATCCATCTTTGTCTATCTATTTTGTCTGTCAATCAATCAACCAATCTCAATCAATCAACCAATTATCTATCTATCTATCTATCTATCTATCTATCTATCTATCTATCTATCTATCTATCTATCTATCTATCTATCTATCTATCTATCTATCTAATCTATCTATCTATCTATCTGGATTCATTTTCTCTCTAACAGCTCATGGAAACAGAACTGATAAAAAGACTATATTACAAACTACTCGGGATTTTATAAACCTTGTATTATATAAGATAAGATACAACGTCCACCCTGCCATCTGTTTACTAAACCAATTAGTCAATGTCTTGCCTCTTTACTTTTTCCAAGTCCTTCTATTAAGTAAAACAAAAAGTAATAGTCAAAAAGAAAGTGAATCAATTAATTACTTTTCGTTCTCCTATCGAGTTGAAATTTCGCAGTTGTACTAGTGCTACGGGACAACACATTTGATGACAACATTCTGAAAGATCACTTCATTAAGTGATTCATTAGTTTTAAAAATTCAGGAGAACTAACAATTATATAGTTTTTTTTTTTGTTTTTTTTTTCAATTACTCAGTGTTTCTCAAACTATTTCCCTAACGAAACAATTCGCACATTCTCAGTATTTAGCGGAACACTTTGCTTATTGTTTTTAGAGAGGTTAATTAACATGGTGGCCTACTAGTTAATTATTCCAGTAGTTCGTGGAACACCTATTCAGGCGGAACACAATTTGTGAATCACAGCCATTACTGATTATCACTAATGTCCATTTATCATCTGGTCGCCACCATGCAATGGTGATATTACCTTCGTGTTGATATTCCAGAGCGCATAACACATGACAAGACAGTCATACCGTATTTTTCTTTTTTTTTTTTCGAAATCAGGAATTTGTATTTCAAAGTATTATGTTATGACGTTGTCGCATCGTGAAATAAATAAATTAAATACATTAAAGTAAAATAATTTTATAAAAATGTGTGAAAAGATTATTACATTTCGTTAAGATTTGCTTTCGGATGGTGGAACTGAAGGCCCAAAACAGCTGTTATACTTCTTTTGTTGTTGTTTTGTTGTTGTGTGTGCTTGTATTCTTTTTTTGTAATTATACAAATGGTGTGAGTGTGTGTAGTATTGTACACAGACAAAGGAAAATATAAGCTTTGTTATTTTTCTTGTATTTATTATGCAAATAAAATGTATTCAATGGAAATATTTGTATAGCGAACAAGTTATTGTCTTCAATAGACAAGTAAAGCTCTCAGTAAACAACAAAAACATGTAATAGAGACCTGACACAATCCCAGCTATCTTTAAATCCCTAGGTAATCTTCTATATATATATAAATTCTTTTCATGGCTCAACCATGCCTGACACCACGATAAAGTAATGGAAAGATTACTCTTTTATTTCTTCAAGTCGGACTAGAGTTACCCCACATTACTTTCGCGGCGAAAGAGAGCACGGCTCAAAAAAAAAAGAGAGAGGGGGGGGGGAGGGAGAAAAAAGTAATTTTTCTCTTTATACATTCTATATATTTGACTACATTTATGTGTGTATTATTTACACACGTCAATATCTGGTGTCATTAAAATATTTGCATGTGTTTTCTGTAGCTTTGTTTTGATGATTTTGCCCCCTCGTATTGCCCTTCGTTTCCTAACCATGGCCACCCTTTACATATATTTCATGGAGTCAACAGGTCTTTCAATGTAGTCGAAATTCCTGCATCAGGTAACTGCATATTTCTATCAGTCGCATATTCCTGGAAAAATGTCGTCGACGAAACTGTTGCTCTCGAACTTCGCAAGATGGTTTTAAGCTTTGATTGCGAACATAGGGATAACTATGGTGACGCCCTGTCCATTGTTCTTACTCACGGAAGCACAGTCATACACTCTGCTCGACTTTACGCTGCCTACATGAATACTTCCGGCGTTTATGGTGGCGAGGCTGAAATTGTGGCGATGTCTCAAAAACTTCACGCTACTATCACTATTCACTTCCGAGAACGCCCCCATGACCCTCCTCGAGTTTACAATCCGGGTCAACGTCTCTCCATATCCCTGCTAGTTAGCTGTTGCATTCACCACAACGTACTGAAAAGTAAAACTATCGCAGCTGCTACCTCACAACTTGTCCTTATTCCCCGGATATCCCTGACTCCGACAGATTCAAATTTGCCTTATACATTTACGCGCAGACAATTCCCTGTTAGATTAGCCTTTGCCATGACAATTAATAAAGCACAAGGCCAGACCAGAGTTCCTTCTTTTCATTCACTCAGTCTTTTGCCCAAACCCACTCCATTTGGACAACTGTGTCTTTCAGGACGTGTTCACCCGTCACTTAATAGAGGCGTATGCTACGCCGTGGGTCGACTTGTCAAATTTAAAATGTACACGGCTACTGCCAAGCTAGATCTATTCTCAAAGCAGATGTTGCTTTGAATAACTTTTTCAGAGAGAGCGTTGTTTTGTGTGACAGGTCCGGCAAACTAGGCAGCCACCTGGGACCTCCGATTTTATTTAGATAAAAAAAAAAATCGCGAAACATGGATCAAGTCTCAAACATAGCAGAGCTGTATGAGCTATTGCTCTATTTTTACTAGCCTAGCTGTAAGTCTCTGCTGTGATTCAATGTTTATTCACGAATTTTTAGATCTAATTCCTAGACTATTTTAGTTGACTATTGTTTCTTCTTTTTAATAAAATGTCGAAACGTTATTTCTATTCGGGTGATCATGAATCGTGGAATGAGGGGTATCATACAACTGGCGTTATATGAATTTAACTTATTTGTTGATTTAGATATAAATACAGGATGGGTTTTAATTCATTGCATATTTTTCGGTCTTACTATTCACTTTGCCTGGGGCCTCCTATTACCTAAGGCCGGTCTGTGTGTGAGTTTTCATGTGTATGTGTGATACGTGTAAGGAGTGAGTGCGTCTTTACTGAGAACCTTGGGTGATTGCATTATACAGATAAATTATTCCGTAATTTACGGTCAGACGTAAATCCGACATTTCATAAAATGCTGAATCTATAAAAGTAAAATGTTTAAAATGTAGTTACCCCCTTCCTTTCCCCAGCCACTATACAAGTAGTTTATTATGTATGGGAAACGGAAAATGTACACTAGATGAATGTGGACTGGTTTGTGTGGTTTGTGTGGTTAAAAAAGAAAGATGTAGGGTTAGGGTGAAGTTTGTGAAGTCAGAGACGTTACACATGTTATATCAGTGTCCGAACTAATAGAGCTGGCTCAATGTTGGACTAAGGTACTGGCATGTGTTCTATAGACTGGACTCCACCTTGACTTCTCTTTGCTCAAATAGAACTAGCATTTCTTTTTTGGTTCTGTTCGATGTGGTGAGAACATAAAAAGAGAATGGTCGGGCCCGTGGTGTGAGGGGTCAAATCTGAATTGCAAGTGAGAGAGAGAGAGCGTGGGAGGAGGATCTCAGGTGAGTGAAAGAGTGTACAAAATAGAAAAAGAAGAAATGAAAGAGTTAGAAAACTGTGACAGCGGGAAGAACTGTGTGTGGAGAGAACTTCACCCCCCCCTCCTCCCCCCCCCCTTCCTTTTACAACTATCACACCAGATTTCTTTATTAAACGAAAAGGAAATCTAGTCCTGCTCAGTGGATGCGATGTACAAATATGGCGAGCAAACAGTCCGCAGGCGCCCGTGAACAGACAAGACGCTGTCCCTGACGTGAAAACGAGAGGGTAAATGGGGGGGGGGGGCGCCCCAACTTGCTCAACAATTCGTGCATATTATTAAAAACAAAAGAGGAGACAACTAGCCATTTAAATAACATTTTGACCTTTTCTTTCTTTTGTTTTTTTATTTTATTTTATTTTTGAAAAAAAAATTGTGTCAGTACACAACGGACAATTTTACAATTTCTAGAGCAGTGATTCACAGATAGATGGGTTATGACCCTTTAAAGAATAATACATTCTATGAAGGGAAACAACTGATGTAATAGTAACCAAGTAGTTACTGGATAGTTATTTTTAGAGCAAACGCATTCTTGTTGGAATGCTGATTCTACCATACATTTTATTTGCTTACTAATTAATAAAGGATATTTAAATTCAAATGAAAAGTGTCTGGACACACGATATGCGTTTCGAAAAAAAGTTCTTCTTTCAGACCTTGCAATCTTGAAGGCAGATGATGATCTGTATCGCTGTCAACGGTCAAGGAGAATGTCATGTGGCTAGCACAAAGACCTTTCCTCAGTGTATCTCAAATACTCATTAGAGTGGGGTGGAGTCAGCGGCGAAGCTCAAAATCCTAGTCTTCACCGAGATTCGAACCCGAAACCTCAATTCGGAAACCAACCCCTTTATACTTCCGGGCGGATGATAGTGTTTTTGAATCAGTGGTGCCCAAACTACGTCTCGCAGGACATATACGGCCATAACGCGGTGCTAAGTGCCACCTCAAAACAATTTTCTAAGCCTTCTAGGCTCAGATTTGTAAGAAAATTCTATAAGCTTTGTAGCCTTCTAGGCTCAAGTTTGTCAGAAAATTCTATAAGCCTTGTAGGCTCAGGTATGTAAGAAAATTCTATAAGCCTTGTAGGCTCAAGTTTGTCAGAAAATTGTATAAGCCTTGTAGGCTCAGGTTTGTCAGAAAATTGTAAATCCCTCTTCAGTTTGCGATCCACTGGTATCATTAAAACGCCAAAATGTGGACTTTTATTTATTTTTAACATTGAAAAACAGCCAAAAGACGAGAAGAACAATTTTCTCCTACCCTTTTTCCCCCCACTTTTAACCAAAGATGTCGCGGTAAGTTGTAGATTATGATTTGATGTTCATTGTAAGGTCGGTCGGACGAGGTTCTAAAAATATTTTCTGTGTATATCATACAAGTACTGGTACATTCGACAGCACCTTTGCATCCACCCTTATGTAGCAAAAAGAAAAAGAGCATATTTATTGATCAATATTTAATAATACTGTACAAGACGTATATTTGTTTTACTATTTACAATAAAAAAAAATGGTTACAAGCATTACATACTTAGTTTAAGACACTTTCACTAACCACCAAACTGTTGATGTTGTTTATATGTTATTTGTTATCACAACAGTACCACAAGATGCTTAGAAATACATCTGGCAGAAATAAAATCTATAACTGCTTAATCTTGATTTAACTGCTAACAAAAGAATGTGTCTTTCAGGGCTAGGGTTAACATACAGTTGCCAGATACATCATTACAATTATTTGACACTACACATCGACAATGTTTGCATGGCTTGATAATTAATGGTTTATCTTTTTGGTTTTCTCTTATCTAGGATTGTAGAAGGAAGCTTTTTTGTTTATATGTGATTTAAGCCAGGATATTGATAATAATTTGGATACAAATGTATTTAGTCTTTCTTCATGAAGATCAAAACAAGAATATATTGATGTCTCACGTATAGTTTCTTTTTAATATGACGCACACTTTAAAAAAAAGGAATGGCATAGTATGAAAATAAACGAGACAAAACAATGGCAAACAACAAGGAAATCAGACGCTTGTCTACTTTCAATATATATATGTATAGTTCACCTGCACTGTAGTTACGTTGTATTGAAAGACTCGCGCTGTCTCGAAGTGACCATCCGCTCTCAGCACTCTTGACCAGCCTCACATCAACGCAAACATTTGACTCTAGCTTTTAATCTGGGATTGTGCTGACCACTGGAGGCATGTCTACGTGCTGTGAGACCAAGAGATGGACAATGTTGAACCAGGGCATGAAATAGTTGTCCCAGGAGATTAGCGGACTTAGCGATGTCGCCCTGTGAGGAAGAACGGTGAAATGTGGGAAGTGCAAAAGGCACAGGTTGGTGAGTTCACAAGTAAAATGATTGCGTCTGAAACTATGCAAATATTTGTAAGCTGTTTTTAAAAATGTCTTTCAATAGATAGCATCTCTTTCATTCTAACTGATTATGAAGGAACATTAGGAAAAACGTACATAGCTATCATGCTTTTTTTAAACTTGGAGGAAGGGCGGTGGCTGTGTGGTTAAGCGCTTGGCTTTCTGGGTTCAAACCTCTGTGAAGACTGACATTTTGAATATCGGGGTACTTACGGCGCCTTTGAGTCCACCCCACTCTAATGGGTACCTGACTATAGTTGGGGAATGTAAAGGCGGTTGGTTGTAGTGCTGCCCACATGACACCTTGCTCGTTAAACGTCGGCCATAGAAACAGATGACCTTAACATCATCTGCCCTATAGACCACATGGTCTGAAAGGGAACCTTACTTTTTACTTTATACCAGCTTTGGGATATTTCTTTCTGGCATTTATGAAGTTTATTTACCACATTCTGGTGGAATCAACGTTGGTATCGTCAGTTAGGAGAGAAAGAGTTAAGACCTTCCTTCTGGTAAAAGTACCAGGAAAAAAAAGAAGAGGCAGACAGAGAAAGCGATGGGAAGATAACATAAAAGAATAGTCGGGTCTTTCATTTAAAGAGATTCTAGCCAAGGCAAAAGACAGAGAGGAATGGAGAATGAAGGTCAACATATCTAGAGTGGTGCCCCAACGGTCCAACAAAATAAGGGATAGATCTGAATGTGAAGGAGATGATTGTACCGGAGAGATAGCATGGAGATGTCTCAAGAAACGGTAAAGCATTTAAATGAGTGAACAGGCTGCCCCCTCGTATTGAACAGTGGGGATCTTTTGTTCTGCAAAAAAGTAGTTACGCTCATCATCAGATTAGTCTCTCGATGCTTCAGCTTCAGTAGGTGGCTGAATGTAACATTTACTTACATATAACCAAAGTGACAAAAAAGTGAAAGACGCAAATGTAAAAAACAAAAAAACAAAACAAATTTGAAAACGAAAAACAAAATAGATCTTTCTTACTCCTAGCAATAAAAACAGTTACCTCTAAATAGTTTTTAGAGCATGACATTCAAAGAATAATATTCAATTGTTCTATCTTAACAATAAGTGGCACCAATGTTTATGTTGTCAAAAGAGATAACAAAGATTGTTTTTATAACGCATTCTCAGTTATCATTTATCTCGGCTGTTTGGGAAAACGCCGAACACAAAAATAGTTTCAAGCCTTGTTTGTAGAGTATTGTGAGGAACGCAATGAATCCACTGTAAAGAATTATTCAATAAAAGGAGACTTTGTACACAAGAGATGTCTGAATAAGATTTGTCAAGCTTCTTGCAATCTTTCAAAATGTCTGTAACACTGTAGAAAGAAATTTATTAAAGGACCAAGACAGCTTCTATGTTGAGACAATAGCTATATGGTTAGAGTTATTTTTAGATCTGTGAGCTCATGCTACTAAATAAACAGGACAAAATATACATGTTTTTCTGCATTATTCACGGTTCTCATGTCATACTGTTTCTGGCTCAGTGTCCAGCCGGTCATTACTTGATCCCAAAAATATAAAAGATACTTTAAAAAAAAAACAAAGATAAGATAATTTTTATTGATTCAATCAAATGGAAATTCAGTTTGACTTCAATTGATAACCTCAGCGTAACTACTGTACAATAACAATATAGATGCAAATACGAACAACATTCACACACGAAACACATACACACTCAAAACCGGCGCTTTAGAAATAGACTTCAATGTACTTCTCGATGACGACAGACACTCTGGCGGAAAGTGGGATGAAGGAGTTTTAAAATCTTTCTGTTTTAGTCCTAATGGAAAGGAGACGACCACTTCCTTCAGATCTGATGTAACAGTGGTTTAATGGGTGCAGGTTATCTTTAAGAATCGTGAGTGTTTTGGAAAGGCATCTTTCATAAAAATCTCTTCAAGAGATGGTACCTGTGTTCGAGTGATATACGATGCTTTTTTAATTAGTCTCTTTAGTCTAAGTCTTTGAGCCAGTAAGTATTACCATACCAGCAGGTGATGGCAAAGTTAATTAGACTGCTGAATGGTTGTTGTGAAGGAAAAGCACTCTTCAGTCGCTGCATATCTCAATTTTGCAAGTTTTATCTCCCATTAGCTTAGTACCTTTTCTCATAAAACAAATTTAATACATTACAACTAAGTGATCAATTATTTGATTACTTTTTAATTAATTGATTCATGCGTTGTTATTGACAATGAATAACTTTGCACAATTTTAACTTGTTCCGAGAATTGCAAGTGGGATAAAAAAAAAGTCTAAAAGATTTCACCCAGACAGACAGACAGACAGACGGAGTGAGCTAAGATACGAATTGAAATAAAAAACAACAACAACAACGGATTATATATTTCGTAAAACAGCATTGTAATTGTAGTGCATTTAATTGAGTGCGAGTTGAAGTTTAAATGTAACAGATAAAAACAAAAATGTACTGGCTTACAGTATCATCTGTATCTAATCAATACATGCACTGCACTAGGAATGAACCATGTAGAACAATCAAGCTTAGAAAGCTGACGGAACTGGATGGGTGAAAACTAGTCTGTAATATTTTTTTTTTTTAAATATTCTCATGCTTGACGCGAAAAGATCTAAATGTACATGAAATGGAGGTGTTTTGGTTCATATTTATATATAGTTCCTCCATCGTGGTTCGATGATGACCACTTTTGTCATCCAGGGGGTTGAGGGCCTTGCTCATGCTTGACCCAAACTGATCTAGATGTACATAAAATTGAGATGTTTTGGTTCATATTAATAGATCACAATCAGATACACAATTCTGGAGCGTTTCTTAGAGTGTCATCCCTGGAACTGACATACATAAACATCATTTTCTTTGAGTTCTCCATTATTGTATCCGCCATTCAACTCAGTGCTGCTCAGATATTTTCCATGCATTCTGAGTCTCAGAAATTCCTTCTCCCTGCTCCTACTGCTCACTATTTCTCCCAGTGTCATTAAGACAAGTTTCCTGAATCCGCTAGGGCAAGCAATATTTTAGTAATATTAGTTTCTAACAAGAAAAATAAAAAAAAAAGATTTTAAAAAGCTTATCTAAGGAGAAAAACTCCACATTTACAACCATAAATTTCAAAAATGTAGAAGTTTTTTCACTATTTCTATATCAAACAAAATAGTTACTTTCCATTAATTAATTGAATATTTTTTTTTAAAATGATACAGGTTTTGTTTGGTACAATAAATAATTATTTAAAGTTTCAGCTAGATCCGTGAATGGGTTTGGAAGAAATAACATGTATTCCAGGGACGAAACTCCAAATATTTTAGCCATATCTCTGATTATTGACGATTTAATTTTCCCAGCAAAATAAATGCTTACCAGTTATTAATTGACTAATTTTTTGTATTTCCCCTATGAATGATTGTGCAAAGTTTCAACCTGATCTAAGAATGGGTGTGGGAGAAATAAAACAGTTTATACTTTTGACTAGACAGACAGACATACAGACAGACATAGCGAGTTAGTATAAGCTTTGTAATTAACATATAGAAAACAATGTACAACTTGCTTAATGTGTGTTCAAAAAACTCGATTCTGACAAGTTGTGCTTAATAAGGTTGATTTTGGTCGAAATCTGTTGACCTCTATCAATCAATAGGTCAGTACATGATGAACAGTGATCAGGCTAAACAATACCAGCTTTAGGCAGCTTTAGGCAACACAAACCAAGACTAAGGTACAAAAGAAACGCCTATCATTTCTTACTTGATGAATGACACTAAACTCTGACCACGCCAATCATTATCTATCAACCTGGCAGACAGGACTACTGATTGTCAACATTGCGGTAGACATTCCTGTACACTTTCAGGGTTTCTCAAACTTTGTTCTCTCTCGTACCCTCACATAATTATTAGTGAGATCTTCGTACATAGCGGAAATACTATAAATGGCAAGCTTTTTGGTGTAGCGTGTGAATCAAATAAAGAAATTAGTTATGCTTGTTTTTAAAATGTATCATTTGATCATGTGTACTTATAAGCACTGCAAAACCAAATTTACTAAGCTCTTCGGTGGAGTTCAATTATAATCCTTGACATTGCTTTGTCTGTCGTGAAAATTTATAATTCAGTTTAAATATCCGGCCTTGCTTCTTCTTTCAATAATTCTGTAATTTTCCCGCCAGTGTACAGAACGATAGCTAGCAATACTATTAGTCGAAGCATTACCAAACTAGAACAAATGTCTTCGGAGAGTACCTTCTATACTTCGAACGACTAAAACGATGTTTTTAGACTCTTTGTAAGAATTAATTGTATGCAACATAGCAACAACACTGGCCATGAGAGGCAACAACACTGGCCATGAGAGGCAACAACACTGGCCATGAGAGGCACACACACACGCGTACAAATACTTCATAGACACACACTTGCTCGTACTTCCCCCCCCCTCCTCCTCCCTATTTCTGCCTCTGCCTATCTCTGCTTATTTCTCTCTTTCTGTCTCTCGGCCTCTTCTTCTCTCTCTCTCTTGCTGTCTCTTCTTTCAATGTACACCTGTATGTCTATTCACTAAGTAGTTAAAGACCAAAATAGTCTGAGTATATGTATGGATCAATTAACGCCGTCTTTTGCCTATTCTCCAAGCTCATTAGAGCAAGACAGTCATTGAAGCAAAACATATTCGCGACACTAGAAGCACTTCATGTTAAGGACATTACTTGAAATGTATATTTCTTTTTATGTACCTTATATCGACATGCATTTATTAATATATCTATACATCTCTCTCTCTCTCTCTCTCTCTCTCTCTCTCTCTCTATCTATCTATCTATCTATCTATCTATCTATGTATCTATCTATCTATCTATCTATCTCTTTCTATCTCTCTCTCTTTCTCTCTCTCTCTCTCTATATATATATATATGAGTCAATGTTGTTCGAATTATTCATCCATATTGTGTTTGTAAAGTAGTTACGCTGAGGTTGTCAATTGTAGTCAAACTGAATTTCCATCAATAAAATTATTTTATCTTATCTATGTTATATATATATATATATATATATATATATATATATATATATATATATATATATATATATATATATATATAATATATATATATATATATATATTATATATATATATATATATATATATATATATATATATATATTGTCCAAGAATACTTACCTCTTGTGTATCACAAATTTTGTTTTAACAAGCTTCTATTAACAAGCTTCTATTAACAAGCTAAAAATTGGGACTAAAAATCTGCCCTTGTGGAGTGTCACCAGAGAATGCTGACCATGTCCTACAAAAGTACATTTTTTATCAAGTGGCCCCTTAAACTCCCTTATAGAAAGTAAACTAGATGGACAGCTGCCTGACTTGTAAAACCACCGCTCATTTCATCTTGTTTATTTGGTTAGTCGTCTGAACGCGCCAGAATATTGAAAACGAGGAGGAAGAAGAAATCGCGATCAAATTTTGAAGTTATATTGAAAAAATCATTTTGAAGGAACGTCTGTAACTTATAAGATAAGCCATTGTGAAACCTAATAATTCAAGCAGAACAGTAATTTGTGCTTTTTAAAAAAAAGTTATTTTACCGGCCATTCATCTTCTAGAAATATTTCTACTATATTAATTAAAACTTTATATCCTTTACTTCACACCAAACGCTCTTCTTTTATAATTCTAATCCGATTCACTTTGAATACATTTTTTCCATTTCACATTACTGTCATTGAATTTGGATTTTCATTACCGCCTGCCATTAGTCAACTTTCATTGGCTCATGAAGACTTGATTTCAAATTTTAGCGGGAATGAATATTATTTGAGGAGGAGGCCATACCAATCATAAACGTAAAAGGGGCATTAGCGAACTAAGAGGATTTCTATATCTTCATGCTCTACCGTCCCCTCCTCCAAATTTGCAACAAAATACTAAACAGTCGGGTCTCTATTTTGTAATTAGATTTACGTGTCGGGTCTTTTGACTTTATAGTTCGTTATGCTGTTATGCTTTTAACAGGGCCAGTCGTATGTAATTGTAGGCTCTAAGAAAAGTGAATTGGGTGGCCCCAAACAATGCCTTTAACAGGGCCAGTCGTATGTAATTGTAGGCTCTAAGAAAAGTGAATTGGGTGACCCCAAACAATGCCTTTAACAGGGCCAGTCGTATGTAATTGTAGGCTCTATGAAAAGTGAATTCTGTGGCCCCAAACAATGCCTTTAACAGGGCCAGTTGTATGTAATTGTAGGCTCTAAGAAAAGTGAATTGGGTGGCCCCAAACAATGCCTTTAACAGGGCCGGCGAATGTAATTGTAGGCTCTAGAAAAAGTGAATTGGGTGGCACCTGTTACGATGGACACTCAAATATAAATACACTTGACATAAGAACAATCTCAGGTAAACACAAACAAGTTTAATCAGCCATCTTGATTATTAGAGTAGTTTCCCCTGTGCTTGGGCACAACTCTTCTTGACATACAATATTCCATCAACATCCCCCATCCTCCCCCCCAAAAAAAAAATGCAAATATTACAATCCAATCGACAACACTATTTACAACAGTAAATATGTAGAGTTCTTAAACATAGTCTCCATATCTCAACGGTTTCTGGAGAGTAGCTCTAGGACGCAGAGAGTACTGGTGAGTGTTTTGGGCATTGGGTGGACTGTTACTACACTCATTCTCTGCGTCTGGGAAAATGTCAATACTATTACTTTCTCTGTCTGGAGAAAAATCTAAGTTGTTAGAGGTGTCTGGTCTTAGGTGTCTTCTGTTTCGTTGGTAATTAAAACCATTGACACCTTCTATAATGTAAGCACGTTCATTCACTTAGGTTGGTATCTTGCCTGGGTGTATTTCTAAACTCTAATAGGGCTTCATAGGCATCTGATTTGCTTTCTTTGGATTTTTTCATCAGATTCTTGAATATTTTCACTGCTGCCTCTGCCTTGCCGCTTGACTGATGATGTCCTGGTGAGGATTTTAAATGATGGACACCCCATGCTTTCATAAATGCGGTAAAATCGGCAGATGAAAACTGAGGTCCAAAATCACTGATACAAACTTTGGGGACACCGTATCTGGCAAACAAATTTTTTAGTTTTCTTATAACAACTTGACTTGTTGTCGTGTGCAGATGTTCTACTTCGATAAAATTTGAATAGTAGTCAACTATAGCATGGTATTGTTGGTCAAAGATTTGAAACAAATCTATTCCAACTTTATCCCAGGGATTTGAACCCTCACAATGCTGTATGAGGCTTTCTTTCTGGTTTGCAGGTTTACTTAGCTGACAAGGTTGGCATGCATAAGCTATTTCTTTTATTCTTGCCGCTATTCTCGGCCAGAAAACTGCGTCCCTTGCTCTTCTCATCATGGCATCATACCCTAAATGTGCTGCATGTAGTTTGGTTTCAACTTCTTTTCTTAATGCTCTTGGGATAATTATTCTCTCTCCTTTCATTAGAAGGCCATCCTCATAGGTCAGTACATCTGCAAGTGACCAATATTGTTTAAGTTCTGGTACAATATGATGCTTGTCTGGCCAACCGTTCAGTATGTACTGTTTCAACATCTGCATCTCATTGTCTATTTTGACTGGATCTTTCACTTTATCTAAAATTATATCTGGGAGGGCCAGTCCTACAGTGTTGATAGAGGTGTCAGGAAAATCTTCCTGCTCTGGCAAAGGGTCTCTGCTTAGCGTGTCGGCAATCTGTTTCCTTTGGTATACTGGTACTTCTTCTTGTGATGTCCAAGGGCTGAGCCGAAGGCTCTTCGAGCCCTAAGTTAGAAAAAAAAACCTGTTTGGTCGTCCAGCCGAACAGTAAAAAAAAAACCCTGTGTGAACGCACAGTTCTGTTTGAGAGCGACCCAAGTCAATGCCTATGTAAAACATTGCTGTTTCCAATGCCTTTGGCCCCCGACACATGATTCGCCGTTCATGGCCGAAGGCCGAGGACATCGGGAGCCTCCGTCATTTTCCTTCGTTATACCAAGCAAACCGTGGTGGACTCGCCATTTATGTAACGGTCCTTTGAGGAACGGCGCATGGATGTGTGACAGGTTTGTGTGGACTTTTTTACAACCCCGCCCGTGCAAGAGGTTGACTCTCGTCTACCCGTGGGCATCCCCACGGGAGTTATGTTTCGCCATTCATTTAGCCTAGCTACCCCCTCAAGTAGCCGTTTCCACCCAGGTGCCACGATGAGGCAGAACAGCTCACCTGGGGGTATACTGGTACTAAATATCGTATCGGTACAAACGCATCATTTAACTTTGAAGCACAACTGAGGGGTTTATTGAGTATATTTTCCAATGGCTTATGATCATTCTGTATTATTATTGTTCTGCCGTACGTGTACTGGTCAAATTTTTCTAGAGCTACTACTACAGCCAAGAGTTCCTTTTCAATTTGAGCCCACTTTTTCTGAGGCTCTGTGAGTGATCTTGATGTGTATGCTATGGGTTTGTCATCTTGAAGTAGTACAGCTCCTAAGCCATATTGACTGCTCTCCGCCTGAATCGTTACTTTTTTCTCCGGGTCGAAATAACTTAGGGTTCCATGATTAGATATCTTCTGTTTGACACTATTAAATGCTTTCTCACATTCATTCGACCACACAAATAGCTTGTGTTTCTTAGTCAGTTCTGTTTTTGGTTGTAGGTCTGCTGAAAGATCTGAGATGAATCTTGATAGATATTGTATCATTCCACAAAATCTCCGAACCGATGTAACGTCTTCAGGGGTTTTTAGATTTGTTATGGCTCTCACTTTGTTTGGGTCTGGTTTTATTCCTGACTGGGAAATAATGTGTCCCAAAAACACAATTTCTGACTTTCGGAATGCTGATTTCTTTTCATTTAGTCTGATGTTCTTTTCCTTTAGCCTATTGAGTAATTTTGAGAAGGTTTTCCTCGTGATGTTTGCGAGCCTCTTCAACTGTGTCCCCTTTGCCTATTACCATGATATCATCCACCACGTTAAAACATCCTGTTAGTCCTTCCAACGCATCATTCAAATGTCCGAGCTTACTTTGAGACCAAAAGTAAGTCTATTCCATTTGTATCTACCGAATGGGGTCGCCATTGCAGTGAGACCTGATGAGTCTGGGTCTAGTTTGATATGCCAAAAAGGTTCTTGAATGTCGACTTTGCTAAATATTTTGGCGTTACCAGTTTCAGCCAAAATATCTTCTAGTTTTGTTAGGTTGTAATGCTCCCTCAGTAGTGCCTTGTTCAAGGGTCGAGGATCAATGCAGATTCTATTACTGCCATCTGATTTCTCTACCAATGCCATTTGACTAACCCAATCTGTGGGCTCAGTTATTCTTTCCAGATATCCTCGTTGAACTAATGAGTTTAATTCGGCTCTGACTTTCTCTTTTACTGCTATCGGAATTCTTCTACATGGTAGGACTTTGGGCTTCACCGTTTTGTCTATTTTCAATGTAGCCACGCCCAAGTCACCAAGTGCGTCAATGTTTTGATGTTTCTTTCCTGTGGCTTCGACTTTGGCAATAAATCGGTCTTCATTTATGTGAATGAGTTCCATCTTCCTCAGTGTTGATAATCCTAGCAGGCATGTTAGATCATTTGGTACTACCACATACTCTACATTGAATTTCTCATTGGTCTTTAGATTGGTGGTTACTAACGTAGCTTTTCCTTTTGGCTCCATTACCGTCTTGTTCCACATAGTTAACCTCTGGGACGTCGGTACTATCTGGTCTGGGGACACATATTTTTCGTTTATGGTATTGACGTCGGCGGCACTGTCCACTTGGAATCTGACTCTTTGGTTGTTGATCATCATGACGGAGGTCATCCTATGCTTTTTGGGGCCATTCATTGCCATTACCCATTCAGTTTGGAGTGTAACGTCATCTTCTTCTGTGTCTGAGTCTATGTTGCTCTGGGTCTTTGCTTGAGTAATGCTGTATATTTTCTTTTTGCAGACTGAGGCGAAATGATTCCTGCCTCCACAAATGTGACATGATTTTCCACAGGCCGGACATTTTTTCTTTATGTATTCGTGGTCGCCCTTACAAAATTTACATGTTTTCCTTTGTCTTGGCCCTTTGTCCCTCTGTTGATATTCCTTTCTGTATTTTGATCCTGACTTAGATGTTGAGATTCTTTCAATCAGTTGGTGGGTCCAAAAGTTCGTCTCTTCCTTCTCTGATATCCTTCATTTAACTTTGTGATCTTTCATATCTCCTACACACATCTATGTATTTCTGTAGGGTTAGTTTATTGTCTTGACACAGTTTCTTCCTTCTCTGATATCTTTCATTTGACTTTGTGATCTTTTATCTATCTCCTACACACATCTATGTATTTCTGTAGGTCCCTAATCAGACTCTCTTCTAATTTATCAAAATTGCAGCTGCTTGCCAGTTTCTTCAGGGCAGTTATGTACGAGTCAATGTTCTCGTCCTCTTCTTGTCTTCTCGTATTGAAGACATATCTCTCATATGTTTCGTTGGTTCTCCAACATAGAACTCTTCAAAACTCTTTAAAATCTCATTTATTTTTGTCTCCTGCCCTTTTCCAAATGAATCAAACACGTCTGCAGCCTCACTTCCAAGTATGGTCATTAGTGTTGCTACAGGTATATCTTCTGTCTCTGTTGTGAGTTTCGTGGCCTGTACAGAGTTATCCCAGTCTCTTCTGAATCTTTTCCAATTGGCCGCCATATTGCCTGTTTGCAATAGCGGTTGCGGTACTGGGAAATATCTGTTAGCAGTTGCCATTTTAGCTACTGATTTCTTATATTTTCCTCAAGATATTCTAGGTTATCGTTTACCTTTATTAGATGTGTAAACCGCTGTCACCATGTTACGATGGACACTCAAATATAAATACACTTGACATAAGAACAATCTCAGGTAAACAACAAACAAGTTTAATTAGCCATCTTGATTATTAGAGTAGTCTCCCCTGTGCATGGGCACAACTCTTCTTGACATACAATATTCCATCAACAGCCCCAAACTATGCCTTTAACAGGGCCGGTCGAATGTAATCGTAGGCTCTAAAAAAAGTGAATTGGGTGGCCCCAAACAATGCCTTTAACAGGGCCGGTCGTATGTAATTGTAGGCTCTAGAAAAAGTGAATTGGGTGGCCCCAAACAATGCCTTTAATTGGGCCGGTCGAATGTAATTGTAGGCTATAAGAAAAGTGAATTGGGTGGCCCCAAACAATGCCTTTAACAGGGCCGGTCGTATGTAATTGTAGATCCAAGACGAAGTGAATTAGGTGGCCCCAAATGAAATAGAAAAACAAAAGACTAAGACCGGAAAATACGCATTGTATTAAAATCCTTTCTGTATTTATATTTAAATCAAACAATAAGTTAAATTCATCCATTTCTGTAGCTTCAAGCGTTCCGTAAGCTTCTTAACATATCGTACAGATGTCGTAAACCAATTGAAGCCCCGATACCACGAATGTGCTTCATGGACGAGTCATGATCACAAGACTAGAAATAGCGTTTCGACATTTCATCAAAAGGAAGAAACAAAGGTCTTCAAACAACTGTAGTCTAACAAGTAGATCTAAACATTCATGAATAAACAAAGGTCTTCAAACAACTGTAGTCTAACAAGTAGATCTAAACATTCATGAATAAACAAAGGTCTTCAAACAACTGTAGTCTAACAAGTAGATCTAAACATTCATGAATAAACAAAGGTCTTCAAACAACTGTAGTCTAACAAGTAGATCTAAACATTCATGAATAAACAAAGGTCTTCAAGCAACTGTAGTCTAACAAGTAGATCTAAACATTCATGAATAAACAAAGGTCTTCAAACAACTGTAGTCTAACAAGTAGATCTAAACATTCATGAATAAACAAAGGTCTTCAAACAACTGTAGTCTAACAAGTAGATCTAAACATTCATGAATAAACAAAGGTCTTCAAGCAACTGTAGTCTAACAAGTAGATCTAAACATTCATGAATAAACAAAGGTCTTCAAACAACTGTAGTCTAACAAGTAGATCTAAACATTCATGAATAAACAAAGGTCTTCAAACAACTGTAGTCTAACAAGTAGATCTAAACATTCATGAATAAACAAAGGTCTTCAAGCAACTGTAGTCTAACAAGTAGATCTAAACATTCATGAATAAACAAATGTCTTCAAACAACTGTAGTCTAACAAGTAGATCTAAACATTCATGAATAAACAAAGGTCTTCAAACAACTGTAGTCTAACAAGTAGATCTAAACATTCATGAATAAACAAAGGTCTTCAAACAACTGTAGTCTAACAAGTAGATCTAAACATTCATGAATAAACAAAGGTCTTCAAACAACTGTAGTCTAACAAGTAGATCTAAACATTCATGAATAAACAAAGGTCTTCAAACAACTGTAGTCTAACAAGTAGATCTAAACATTCATGAATAAACAAAGGTCTTCAAACAACTGTAGTCTAACAAGTAGATCTAAACATTCATGAATAAACAAAGGTCTTCAAGCAACTGTAGTCTAACAAGTAGATCTAAACATTCATGAATAAACAAAGGTCTTCAAGCAACTGTAGTCTAACAAGTAGATCTAAACATTCATGAATAAACAAAGGTCTTCAAACAACTGTAGTCTAACAAGTAGATCTAAACATTCATGAATAAACAAAGGTCTTCAAACAACTGTAGTCTAACAAGTAGATCTAAACATTCATGAATAAACAAAGGTCTTCAAACAACTGTAGTCTAACAAGTAGATCTAAACATTCATGAATAAACAAAGGTCTTCAAACAACTGTAGTCTAACAAGTAGATCTAAACATTCATGAATAAACCTTGAACTCTACTAGTAACTTAAAGCCATGCTAGAAGACATACAGTCATCAAGTTCTGCTATGTTTGAGATCTGATCCATGTTTTTCAATTTTTTTTTCTCTTAAAAATATTCTCTGAATCCTGTGCTAGGCCCCAACCAATCGGAGGCCTTGGCGACTGCCTAATGTTTCTTTGTTTAAGGTCGGTCCTGTATTCAATGAAGAGCAGCATGCAGACGATTCCAAGTCTGGAAATACTTTTGTAAGGTTTTTGAATCACAAATTTCGATTTAAAAATAAAAACAATACTTTAATGATGTGTACTACTTGTGAGTGTATAACAAGAGCAGCCATGCAATAAATGAAGAGGCTGACATTTGATTAAAAACTTCAATGAAATTTGAAAGTCTAACAATTGCTATTTCCATTCATTAGTTGGCGCTTCTCGTTTGCACATCTCCAAATAAGGTCAATTTCTAAAAATAGAACCTGTCAAGACGTATCTAGTTAATTCTGGTTCACATTGCTGCCAACTTAACAATTTCCTCTTTCCGTCTTCTTGACAAAAGGAGCAGACGTTCAACGCTGACGTTACGTAACATACAATCGTTGTCAGCGGCGTTGACGGATTACAACAGGAATGTGGGTAAAGGAAGCGATAAATATAAAGTGAATTTAAAACCGAATGCTAAAAAAATAAAAATAAAACTAAGAATAAAAAGTGGAGGTTTAACAACTACCCCTCCACACACCCGATGACTCCTTCGGAAACACCCTCAGTGTTTGATGCTAATGAACATCAATTAAGAAACACATTTGTTATTAGGCACATTTCTTATTTCATGTTAAGACTATTTCGTACTAGTGCTCTATCCCTTAGTGTTACTAGAGCATTGAACAGTTTGCATAAATCAGCCAGTAAAACCAATTAACATTTTTAACACAAAGATACGAGTTGGACGTAATTATCTTCTTTTATGTAGAGACGTCTGTAATTTATAAGATAAGAATATATCCTGAGCTCTGTTACAACTAACCCTAATAGTTTCTGCATCATGGCATAGAGAGGGCAAGGTGTTAAAGAACAAGAGTTCACGAGAATGAGAGCTAAATGCTTCGATTGTTTAAAGTAAGTTTACACACACATTTATTTAAAGAAAATAATATTCTCTTCGACTTCATCTTCTAATCACGTTAATTGCCATCTCTGATAACTGAATGATCAATGATATTGTTTGTCACTTAGCCAAATAACCTCAACGAAAGGATTACAAAATGGAACGTTTAATCAACAATTAGAAACTAGATCTAGAGCCAAACTAATCACATCTCAGGCCTTCGCGTTTTTCCATCTCTCCTCTGTTTTCTTCATCGTGTCCCATGGTGCACAACATCGCGCCAAATGACAATGCGCAGTGTAGAGTCATAACAATATATTTGTGTAGGTACCAGTACTCTGTATTATTTACAAAGCTTATTTCAACTCACTCTTTCTGACCGCCTGTATGTCTCTCACTTCCTATTTTGGTATCAAGTTGAAACTTTTAACAATTATTCATTGTTTACAACAAAACATAAATCAATTAAAAAATTACGCAATTAATTAATTAAATAGTGATAATCAATTAATTTTCTTTGATGTCGAAAAGGGTAATACATCTTACAGTATGTGAATGTATGTCTGTAAATATGAAATTTTTCTCCTTAGATAAGGTTTTTTAAAAAGTATTTTTTAAAATGTTGTTTGTTTTTAACTTAATAGAACTAATAACTAAAGAACGACATTAAGAGGAATCTAAACATTTTAAATATAACCTAATTTAGCTACAAAATCAACCTAACAACCAGATGGATATTTTTAAACATAATTTCAAGCATCGTGTGTTAATTTGAGGATTGAGCTCTTTGCCTGAAGTAGATCTACATTAAAATTGAACAGTATTGAGCTCCTTGCCTGAAGTAGATCTACATTAAAATTGTACAGGATTGAGCTCCTTGCCTGAAGTAGATCTACATTAAAATTGTACAGGATTGAGCTCCTTGCCTGAAGTAGATCCACATTAAAATTGTACAGGATTGAGCTCCTTGCCTGAAGTAGATCTACATAAAAATTGTACAGGATTGAGCTCCTTGCCTGAAGTAGATCTACATTAAAATTGTACAGGATTGAGCTCCTTGCCTAAAGTAGATCTACATTAAAATTGTACAGGATTGAGCTCCTTGCCTGAAGTAGATCTACATTAAAATTGTACAGGATTGAGCTCCTTGCCTGAAGTAGATCTACATTAAAATTGTACAGGATTGAGCTCCTTGCCTAAAGTAGATCTACATTACAATTGTACAGGATTGAGCTCCTTGCCTGAAGTAGATCTACATTAAAATTGTACAGGATTGAGCTCCTTGCCTAAAGTAGATCTACATTACAATTGTACAGGATTGAGCTCCTTGCCTGAAGTAGATCTACATAAAAATTGTACAGGATTGAGCTCCTTGCCTGAAGTAGATCTACATAAAAATTGTACAGGATTGAGCTCCTTGCCTAAAGTAGATCTACATTACAATTGTACAGGATTGAGCTCCTTGCCTGAAGTAGATCTACATTAAAATTGTACAGGATTGAGCTCCTTGCCTGAAGTAGATCTACATTAAAATTGTACAGGATTGAGCTCCTTGCCTGAAGTAGATCTACATTAAAATTGTACAGGATTGAGCTCCTTGCCTGAAGTAGATCTACATTAAAATTGTACAGGATTGAGCTCCTTGCCTGAAGTAGATCTACATTAAAATTGTACAGGACGATGAGTAGTGGAGTGCCATCTAAGTTTTGAAAAGTCCTTTACCGGGCTGTAGTGGAGTCATTGTTTGACCTGCATATAGACATTAACTAATGTCGTATTCAAAAAGTCTGATTAAAAATATATAGATTAGCACACACGCAGTTTTTTAATATATTTTTTAAACGAAAGCAAGTTAATATGCTACCGAACACGTAATTTAAAAAGTTATATCAGTAAATAAAACAATAAAAACATTTTAAAAATACTTTAAAAAACAAAACAAAGCTTATATTAAGCGTAATTGTATCAATTAGTTTGGATCAGTCTTGTAATTGTATAGATAATTGACATAGACAAAATAAATCTGTGTGATTAGAAACATTGTTTTTGCTATAGCTTTTAGCTTTATCAACTCGCTATGATCCTATCACTTGTCTCGGCCAGTTGTGAAAGGGCCCAATGGGGAGGTATGAAGGGGGTATCTTGTGAATGTTTACATGATCGTTTTTTAAATGCATACAAAATATTTACTCAGGACTCAAAGAGTCCTCAAGGGGACTTGTTCAACTCATACACCACATCTGTCAAGTAAGATCTTTCGCTTGTTCAAGATACCAAATAAAACAATTAATTACCAATAGCTAATTGGTTAATTTTTCTATTTTTGTTTTGTCAGGTAAAAGAAATAATTGTGCAAAATTTTAGCTTAAACCGAGATTAGGTGGGGGAGAAAGAGCGCGTACAAACTTTTTACCAGACAGACAGACGGACAGAGTGATTTGATTTATGCTTTGTAAAAAGGAACACAACCACGCGGATTGCTCGATTTTATGATAAGTATATTTCCCACTTCCCAATCCCCAAGACTACACTGTTTCTGTTAATCCCAGACAAATCGTTACAGAAGACCTGAACACTAACCTGCAACGTCACAACCTGTGGGCAGTTTAGACCAATAGCTCGTTGCTTCGTCACAGGTCTGTACGGCGTCGATGTTCCGAAGATCATTGCTTGCTAGATGTTGTTTTTTGTTTCATTAGTTGGTCCATGGAACTATACTAATGGAACACCAGCTTCGAGTTTTTTACAAAGGCAAAGAGAGTCCAAGTGCCGTCGCGCATCTTTTTTCACGCACCATACCATTTGAAAAATCGATGATGATGCCAAAGAAGAAATTTACTCCAAGAGCCACTTGGATCGACCTGCATTGAGTGTAAAACTTCCCCACACTATATTTGATTAGATCTGTAAAAACTTTATCCATTTTCTGACTATCTGATATAATAGATAAAATTTTCCCGAATAAGAGATCGTCACAAAAGTTATTTTTTTCGATCACCCTATAAAATGCCACTTTAAAAAAAAAATAGAATCTAAATTCCGAAAATACACTCTTTCAGTGTTTCTGTGTTTGGTTTATTTACACTAAATCTGGATGAAGACCTGTCTACCGTTCCGCTAAATGCGTATTTGTTACGATATACTAAATTGCACGAAATAAAAATAAAAATAGGAGGCCTAATACAGTTTTGACACTCCAAGCTACGCATTTCTAATAGTTTTTTTTTAAAATTATTATCGAAAGGACTAGGCTATAGGCATACACGTCTCGTGGGAAAGAAAGAAAAAGTTGATCTTGGTAACATTGTAGCCTAAATAAAATGACCGCCTAATCTAAAATGAAATAGATCTAGAGCTAGATTTTCTTGGACGAATGATATAACATAAGTATAAATAATAAGTCATATGTAACAAATACTGATGGAGTCATTCTTTAATTAATTATTAGAATTACTTGACTACCAACTGGGTATTTTTATTGCCAAAATACAATGTATTTTATGTGCATTTATTAAAAACAACAACAAAAAATTAAGCGTTTGACGCAACTAGATCAAATATTAGTAAATATAGATCCAGAAAGCTACTTCTCTAATTCAGTTTTCTAGTTTAATTCTAGTTAGATCTAGATGTCTAGACCAGTAGATCTACATCTAGCCAGGGTTTTTGTCATGGAATAGATTTATAAACCTGCAGCCGCCTACTGATCACGATATGACAGATACTCTCTCTACTTCTAGATCTAGTGAGTAGATCACTACTGTCACTAGATTTGACTAGATGATTACTAGATCACAGTAAAACTCAATGTGTACTTCCGACTTTAGCTCAACAAGTCTACTCCAAAGTATACTAGTAAAGTCACAAAGTGTAAAGGATCATTATATATTCACATAAAAAATTTATAGGCCTAAATGAATCGAATAATCAGTCACTAATTCGACTAATCTTAATTGTTTTTTTTTTTAAATGGCAACTTGTGTTATTGATGACTTCTGACTTGTTCACGAGTTGCAGAGATTCTAGCTTTTATTTTGATGACATGTAACGAGATATCAATGATATTTAGATAAACGCAGGTACCTAGTGGAGCAGAGAGAAGGACCATTTAATATAAGCCAAAGAAGTAAGATGTTTATAATCCATCAAACTCACAGAGGATTTGTAGTGTCATTTGGGATTGCATTTCATGCATGTACAGAAGCTACAAACTATGCTACAAAAATGATAGGCTTGTCTTTGATTCCGAAGACTTATGAGGAATGCTATGTTTCCAGTGGCTACTCAGCCCCAGTTGTGACCTACATATTATGCCACACTGAGCACAGGCATAACTATTGTCCACCTGTGGTAGAATAATTATTTTTCTTTTTGCCATCTACCCTCGGCAATTAATTTTCATTGGTGTATACCACACCTTTGTAAGTGACCTCCAGCTGTCTCGTTCTGAAGCTGTATGCATCCAGGTGCTCTCTTATTCTATGTCAGTTAAAGCAAGTTGGCGCCTTAAGCTTGTCTTTAAAGCATTTCTGTGGGGTACCTCTTTACGTGCATATGACATGTTAGGCAAATAGGTTTTGCCTATCGGAAGGCCATTTCGGAAAGTATAGGTGTTTAAAATAAAACTCCAAATATCTGGACTTCCAGTTACCAAGAAAATAAGCTTGGGATTCAAAGAGACGACACTGGCATTTCAGCTAAGACGATCAGTAAAATAAATAGCAACTTTAATTGCAGTCCACCAAACAAGATAAAAAGAAACAAGCGTGGCTTCAATAGCATTGTTGATATTTAGTTTACTTTTATCTCATTTACTAGTATTACTATTTCATTGACTAAGGTGTTTTATTGTCAAATATGCATAAGTACATGTACTAGTTCCTGCAAACAAACATTTTACAAACAAACAATTTGATGAAAAATAATAATATTCTTAATTCCCTTTGCAAAACTTACTGAGAAGAACATGCATGTTGTTCCCTCATAAGTTTCTTGACAGAGGAAATCTTGTTTATATTAGATTTGAATTAAGCTAATTAAGGAAAAAATTATAGTCATTATTTCAAATGGTTGTATCTAAGCCTTATGAATTACTTTTTGGTTATAAGTATATTGAAATGAATGGATAATCATGAAATTGTTAAATAATTGCTGCTATCATTCCATTGACTAAAGAACCATAATTATTTTTTTAAAAATTAATTTCAAAATTATTTTTTCAAGCACCGAGTTCACATAGATCTTGAGTGAATTTTTTTTTTATTTGACTAATGCTTCAATTTTATTGTATCATTAGTTTTTAATTTTTATTACCCAGAATATTTAAAAAATGAGTAACTATTTTCATGTAATAATGTAACTTGGTATTCACACATCAAAATACGCTATAATCTTTAGGCCATACAGATTTGTATAAATTGACAAACTTCAATATTCTATAAATGTATATTGTTTGGATAAGAATAAAGTTTTTCTGTAGACAATAATTGTTCAAGATTTCTTGATGCTCCTGCTTAATCAATTATATATACAGGTCATTAGTTTTAACACGTCTGATAATAAATGACAGTACAAGTTAGTGAATGAAAATTTGTCATTATTTCAGCTGCTTTAGGCCTACATCAATGTGAGGTACCAGTACTTTGATTGTGTCATATAACAATTTAAAGCAACATTTTGAAATGAATCGTGTGTAGAATTGACAGTAAATACAATGATTATCAACTGGTAGATATTTATAAGACACTATAAGTATAATCAGTATAATCACTGCATTCGTTTCATTCACTGTCTGTATCAATAATCGTGTGATGTAAAAATTGAAGTCTAGATTTAGACTCTAGAGATCTAGATTAAATAGAATTGATAGATTATAGATCTAATATTTAAGTTAACTATTAAAAAGTATTAACTTTAACTCTTTAGTCTATAGTATAGACTAGATGATCGATAGAATAGACATTCTAGACTAGATCTATAAATATTCCTATTGATCTCATGTATGGTCTAGCTCTAGAGAAAATAGAGTGGATCTCATGACTATATTTGATTAGAAAATAGGATGTTTAGATCTATTTTTTTTTTAAAATCTTTAAATAGATCTAGACCTAGACTAAAAGTCTAGGTGTTGTAGATCTAGATAATTCTAGATATTATATAAGAGATCTATAGATAAGTTCGTTTTTTTTAAAATTCGCATTCGAAATTTTAAATACCCAGATTTAAGTATTAATATACCCATATTGGTAGGTCCGAGTTAATCATTTATTATATCTATTAAAGCATGTCTATATAAAAGATATTATTTAAAAAATCTATTATTATATAAAAGATATAGTTATAAATATTTACTAAAAAAAATTAAACAAATGAATTATTTACTTTTGCCAATTAACACTCTGGCTGGCAAAAAGGATGACTTCTCAATACTGTGAAAAGACGATAACTGCATGATTGAGTTGGTGTGGAATTGTATTTTGTAAGACTAACTTTTAAAAAATATCCTTCATGAGAGAGAACGAAAAAAGGGTTGTCAAGAAAAAAAAAGCTGGCTGGACTACGCAAATAATGGACCAGCCTCTCTCTCTCTTGATATCTTGTTAAGAACATTGGTGACCGGGAAAAGTGGAGAATTTGGTTGCGCGGGACAGATGATAATAATGACATGTACATAAAAAAAATTCCAGATTTTGTGTAAAATACCCAAATGAGGAAGTACTGGAAACACCTATTTTAACGAAGTGGCCTTAAAAACAAATCTTTTGTGACGATCCCTTATTCAGGGAAATTTTATCTATTTTATCAGATAGTCAGAAAATGGATAAAGTTTTTACAGATCTAATCAAATATAGTGTGGGGAAGTTTTACACTCAATGCAGGTCGACCCAAGTGGCTCTTGGAGTAAATTTCTTCTTTGGCATCATCATCGATTTTTCAAATGGTACGGTGCGCGAAAAAAGATGCGCGACGGCACTCTGATCATAAAATTTCAAAGCTGGTGTTCCATTAGTATAGTTCCATGGTTGGTCTGCTACGCTCATGCATACTATCCAGTCCAGACACGTTGCTTGCGACAACGTGGCTGTCATTGGGACAAAATATCATTATTTAGAGTTTCTTTATACTTTGAACATTTACTTACAATGTGCACATCGCGCTACCCGCCCCGGCATCTAGTGTTTCTCTATTCAGTTGACGAAATCATTCATCACTATGACAATGAGACAAAACCACATTGGTATCTTGAAAGAAAAGGACTTAATCTAACCAGTTCTTTATGTATATATTTATTAGTGTGTGTAAAATGAGTCCTATTGTTATACGTTGTACTGAAATACTGTAAATTGAAGGATAATCCTTTATCTTCTTCAGAATCAAAGACATTACCATTATATATATATATATATATATATATATATATATATATATTTATATATATATATATATATATATATATATATATTGCCGATCCTAACAATTGATAGGCCCAATGCGCAATGATTTGCGCAGGGCCCAGTCAGGGTTACGATAAAAAGAGAAAATTAAGATTTTGTATTAGAAAATAAATTCGTCTTTGCATTACATTTTATTAAATGAAAGCTGACGATGCGTTTTTTTTTAAATTGCGCGAAGTATGGCTTTTACCATATTTAATAACACCCCAAAATAACAATGTTGTCTATTTTTAAAGAAATGTGTTTGAGTTTTCATCAGATTTTAATAATTTTAGGAGATTTCCAGGACTCGTTCGTATATTTTGTAATTTCCGGAGATTTCAAAGATCTGGAAAATCAAGAGGCCGCGGGAACCCTGGATAAGTTATAATGATTTAATGTAATCATTCAGACCTAGAATTAGCGCAGGGCCCATGAAAGTATGGGGCTCACTGCATAGGTTGCAGTGTCCTCAGGACGGCCCAGTTTATAGATTGCTGTTTTTATGAATCTAATCAGATTATAGCTTGTTGTTTTTGTTTGTCAACATGTTTCTAGCGCGGCTCTTATTTCTTGAAGACGTTCCTTTCCAAGTTACATTTGTACTTTCCGTTTGATCTCGATGTTGTCTTCTCTCCTCTGTATCATAACGTTAGGTAACTGTCTGTTGTCTTCTCTCCTCTGTATCATAACGTTAGGTAACTGTCTGTTGTCTTCTCTCCTCTGTATCATAACGTTAGGTAACTGTCTGTTGTCTTCTCTCCTCTGTATCATAACGTTAGGTAACTGTCTGTTGTCTTCTCTCCTCTGTATCATAACGTTAGGTAACTGTAACTTCATCCGCTCTTAGTAAGAAACACGAACTCCATGTTCGACATGATCTTCTTTGATACTTTTTTCTGAAGATATTCAATAATCGTATCCATCTCATTTTCAAAAGTAAAAGCTATAGCTGTTGAATGATTGCTTAGGAATAACTTTATGGATTATTTATTGATTCTGCAAGAAGATGCTAAATCCTACACCACATAGAAGTCTTAAGTTCTTCGAAACAAAATATATTTCAATATATCTTTTGTATTGTGTGTTTTTAGTTTCTATAAATGTAACTTTCTCTTGTGTTTACATTCTGTCTCCACTGGTGTTTTGTATATTGTGAAGTAATTTACTCTTCCTTGTTATGATAATGGTTTTTGTGTCGGCTTGTAGATCTAGATAATATATAATATTAGAACCAATTAGTTCGTTTTAAAGTGTTTACTCTGTGTTGAAAAATGTTTCAAAGTGTTCTCAAGCAGCGAAACATGCATTCATAAAGTTTATTTCCTGTACAATTACAGGCTGTCACCAAGAAAAGTGTACAGTACCCGGATGACACCAGAAAATCTTTAGAAAATGGCGTCCTTCTGTGCGAGTAAGTTTTGCTTTGGCTTTCATTTCATTTTACTCAGTGGAGCACTGATTGACACGAATCAAATACAATATTTTATTTTTATTTTAACATGTTTCAATGTTAAATCTTTTAAATTACAAAATCTACTAAACAAAGGAAAAGGATTAATTAGTAAATTTATTCAAAGCTATACTTCTATTAAAGTATGTAGTTTGTGTTATCTTAGAATGTCGCTATTATGACTAATTAGAACAATCGCACAATTATATCATGTTTCATGTGCTACATTGAAACTATTGAAGGAGGTATTTATAAATATTAGGAATCCTAAAACAAACCCAATCATCAAACATTAAGTATGTGTTGGATATTTCCGAAAAAAAAAAATAGCCACACAAGAAAAAAACGTATCTAAGACCGTTATACTTTTCAATCCTTTTTTTTTGTTTCTAAATAAAAAACTTATTTACAGAGAAACTGCTTAGGTCTTAAAATAATAATTGTCAATAACATAGTATTTCTTCATAAAGAATATTTTATTTATTTTCATCACTAAACTTGTGAAGTTGTTTCAACCGTGCGCGCAGTGTACTTTGTAAGTTAGTTTCTGATCTTTCAAGACTTCACAACATCGGCCGACATTTTTTTTTTGTTTTTGTTAAGATTTCCAAGAATTGTTAAAACCAACATATTTATAGGGTTTTGAATTACTTCTAACTTCTACACCAACTTAGAAAATATTTCTTTACATCTAAACTTTTTTCTTTCTTTGGTGCAGATGTTTTCTGTGGCCCACGGTTAACGAGGGTGCGGCCAGCACAACGACCAACCGCCTTTACTTTTCCTCAACTAATGTCAAGTACCCATTAAGGCTGGCGCATACAGATCCCGAAATTAAAAAATCCCAGTCTTCAGCAGGATTTCAACCTTAGACTCCCATGTTTGGTATCCAATCGCTTTACCACTCAGCCACCGCGCCTCCTAAACGTTCTTGTTAGACTTAGAAATCTTTGCGAACTTCTAAACTATTCTAAACGTTTTTCTAAGGCTTTGAAATCCTTGCGAACTTCTAAACTATTCTAAACGTTTTTCTAAGGCTTTGAAATCTTTGCGAACTTCTAAACTATTCTAAACGTTTTTCTAAGGCTTTGAAATCTTTGCGAACTTCTAAACTATTCTAAACGTTTTTCTAAGGCTTTGAAATCTTTGCGAACTTCTAAACTATTCTAAACGTTTTTCTAAGGCTTTGAAATCTTTGCGAACTTCTAAACTATTCTAAACGTTTTTCTAAGGCTTACAAACACGTAGTACATTTCTTTACACTTTCAATTGTAACCTGAACTAACTTTTGACTAAGTCTAGTCCAGCTTCTGACAATGTTTCAGACTAACCTATAGAGAAGTAGATACTACGTTTACTACCAACCCTTCTGTTCATACTTTAATTTCAGTTTACTCAATTGCTTACAGCCTGGAGTCATCAAGAGGATTAACAAATTACCTACTCCCATTGCTGGCCTGGTAAGTGACATGCAGTTTTGTTGACTAGAAATGGCGGTTCGGAAATTTCTTTTGAAAGATATTCACTTTTAAAACTAACAACAACCCAAATTTATTGTTGATTAAAAATATTTAATTTTGAATTTCGTTCTTTTATTATTTAAACTCCTTAAAGGAATATACGAAGGGAAGCTATTGACAGAAATGTGTTAAAAAACAAATTTCTTATTTCCCCTTATTGTGCTATCTCTATAGTCGATAGTATAGTATGATATTAGTATCCACTTATTTTACTAGATCTAAATGTAAGTGTGTAGCCTTATAGTAACATAGATGCGTAAATGAATTATTTTTATTCCAGGACTGTTATCAAACTTACTGTAGATGGTACAAAATCTCCATGATATGTTCTGTATGACCAAACAGGAGATAGGGAAGGGAAGAGGGGTTGAGGAAGCTCTATTTTTAGCCTGTTCCTGTCCATGTAAGCATCCAGTCCATGCAAACCTCTTTGTTTTTCAAATGTCTGAACTCACTAAAGTTTGGTGGTACACTATAGGAAAATGAAGACTCTTTTAAGATATGTTGAATGTTGACCTCAGACTTGGTTTGGGCTAAGGGGATTAATAACAAGACAAATGTTTGCATTGGGTGTACAGATTTTTGAATAAATATGTTTATTAGATGAAAATTGATGAATGAAATTATCCTCTAATTCCTATCCATATCCTTTAACTCAATTCGTATACCTTCTTTTAATTAGCGGTCTCATTGTGCATTTAAAACTAGATCAATTATTCAAGAAAAGGAAAAAAAAATACTGCCGTAATGGAATGATTGTGAGACACTAAAAGTAAAAGACAATTTATTACAATATCATCAGTCTCCATGACTGTTTCCTTCTCTTTCAATCTGAACAGGACAGTATTTTCAAATACATCTAATATAGGAATGTCTAGCATGTAGGCTCCTAGTTAAGGCTGCCTATGTTACAATGTTTAGAACTTTAAATGAAATCTCTGTAGGAACTCAGTGATCTCTCTCTTTCCTCCAGGATAACATCAACGTATTTTTGAAGACATGTAAAAGTAACTTTGGTTTGACAGACGCCCAGTTGTTCAACCCGTCTGACCTTGAGGACCTATCCCAGAGAGCCATAGCCGAGTAAGTAGCAGCAGATATTTGATAGTGGTAGGCTCCAGTGGGAGCCAGTGTAGTTTGAGCAGTCGGTTCTACTGTTAGGTCTTACCCTTCATGTACTGAGCGATTCTGTCTCTGTCTTGAGGTCTTACCCTTCATGTACTGAGCGATTCTGTCTCTGTCTTGAGGTCTTACCCTTCATGTACTGAGCGATTCTGTCTCTGTCTTGAGGTCTTACCCTTCATGTACTGAGCGATTCTGTCTCTGTCTTGAGGTCTTACCCAAAGTGATGTCCATCCTTTTTGTTTTTACCGTTTGTGAGGTGTGACTGTAGAGGTCACCTCTGTCAAGTCAAAATCGTCATATGAGACTATGTGACTTTTCAAACTGGTTCTCTTATATTGTTATTATTTGAATGGGATGAGATGGTAAGGGTTAAAATTATACATTGATTATAATACAGAACTCTGAATGTTGTAATTTTCTTCGTTTACAAATATACAAAGCTTAACACAATGCTGATTATTTATCAAGTCTAAAAAAAAAACTATTCTGGTGTTAACAAGTTTTGGTAAATGTTTTCAGTAAGGGAAGTAAAGACGAAAAAATTATTCTTGAAATTCTTGTTTGTATAATCTAGTTGTTCCCCTTGAATTTAGTGAATATTTCAAAGTGTTGACTTCAGAATGTCGAAGTTGTGTGTGTTTTTTAAATAGTAATTTTATAATTATTATTTCACTTATATATGCACCAGTCTAGCAACTAACAGATGTTGTTTTTTCACTAGTTTAATTTCATTACTGACTTACCGCCTTCCCAGATTCCACCTATTACCCATCACATTGTAGCAGTACTAGTACTATACCATACCATTTACTTCGGGACAAGGTACTTCTGAGGTGATAGGAAACAGGTCAGAAGTTGTTGAACCGCAAATAGTACTGGAATAGAAAACACATAAAACAATTTGTACCTTGTATGCAGAAAGCGAAAGAAAAGATGAGGAGAAATGTTCACTAAAAGTCATAAGAGAAGTCATTGTAGCGTCTTTTGTAGGGCGTGGGCGCGTGTGTGTTGGCATAAAGGGGGGGGGGGGGGCGATTTTTTTTTCTTGTTAATGACATTTATTAATGACACTATATATTAATATTCTTTTATGGGACATTTTAATAACATTTATTAATGACACATTTAATGTCATGATTTAATGACATTTGAATAACTCAATTGAATGAGAAGATTAATGACATGTTGATGACATTCTATAATAAAACATTTCATGTGAAAATTATTTAAAATATTTAATCTGCTCTTGGTTATCTAACTGCCATTGGGAATTTCATGTATGGCTAAGTGATAGAGACATTGGCTATTACTCAGAATTCAATTTGTTCAAATCTTCGTGAAGACGAAATTGTGACTCGGAATTTATAATTACCTTTATTAGTTTCTGGCCCCTTACCGGGCCTTGTGTTAGTCCGATAGGTGGGTTTAACTTAGCGAAACAGTAGTAAATTAGTAAATTTCCTGACTTTAACTTGTTTGATGTCATATGACCAGTGAATTAGTTGACTAATTTGATTTGTCATATGACCAGTCAGTTTGCTGGCTCCTTACTTTAGAACATTTTGCTTTACTGTTATTTTCTTCCCAAATCGGAAAACAATCTTTAAAAAAAATCATTAGCTTGGGTTATCTTGACATTTTGGTGCTCTAGAATCTCTTGGCTCACAGGTAGTCAGACTTGAAGATCGCTGGATCGAGACTGTAAATTTACTTTTACTGTTTGGAATTTTCTAACGAAAGCACTGCCCTATTGATTTTTGTACCCAGACATAGTTAATGGAGCATTGATTGAGAAGACAAAAAAAAAGGTCTTTGTTCTGCTGCCAATAGCCTGTGTATTTAGTCACAATGGACAGGGGACTTCCCTGGAATTTTTATAAATACAAAAAAAAAACCAACAGGCCAAAGTATTTTCTTCATTTTTGTCTATGTTTGTGAGAAAAGTCATGTCTCTATATTGCCCAAAATGAGAAAACTTCGATCTGACAAGGATCTGTCATAGATAATCAACTTCAGAGAATTTCTTTGATTTTTCTTATTTTGGCGTCACGGAATGACACGTTGCCCAGATTGAGCATTCTGTAACACGCTGATGCAATAATTAAGCAGAGTTGTGGCGATCAGGGCCGGATTTCCAAAAGTGGAGGCCCTAGAAGGCGTTTTGTAGAGACCCTCCTTTCATTCGAAGACCGCGGTCTAAGCACACAAGTTTATAAACATTTGACTTCATTTAAAAGTAGAACGAGACCAAAAATGTAATTTAAAATTTGAAGGTTAAAAGGAAACATCCTTACAGTTCACTAAAGTTATAACATTTTCTTGTTTTCCCCATACGTATTTGCTCAGAGTGTCTACATTTTTTTTGTTCGTGGACCTCCCTCCCCCCCCCCCCCCCCCCCCGCCGTTCTTTTTTCTCCTTTATTTGCGCGCGATGTCGTCTCATTACAATATAGTGAAGTGAATTGTGAAGTAAATTGCGGAAATAAATTGTGTATTAGAGTGGACTACTTTGAAATTGTTATGAAGTTGTTTCCGTTAGGGAATATTTGCGTCATAGTTGCTAGGGGCAACTGAGTTGATTTGTTAGTTTATTTAATGTAACATAAAACAAAGCAAAAAATACTCCCTATTCCTTGATATACTCTCCATTCCCTGATAAACTTTCTATTGCCTTATATACTCTCTATACTTTGATATACTCTCTATTTTCTGATATACTCTCTATTCCTTGATATACTCTCTATTCCCTTATATACTCTCTATTCCCTGGTATACTCTCTATTCCTTGATATACTCTCTATTCCTTGCTACACTCTCTTACCTTGGTACACTCTCTATTCCCTGATAGACTCTATTCCTTGATACACTCTCTATTCCCTGATACACTCTATATTCCCTGATACACTCTCTATTCCCTGATAGACTCTATTCCCTGGTAGACTCTCTTTTCCCTGATAGACTCTCTATTCGCTGATATACTCTCTATTCCCTTATTCCCTTATAGACTCTATTCCCTGGTAGACTCTCTTTTCCCTGATAGACTCTCTATTCGCTGATATACTCTCTATTCCCTTATTCCCTTACATACTCTCCATTCCCTGATATACTCTCTATTCCCTGATAGACTCTCTATTCCCTGATATACTCTCTATTCCCTGATATACTCTCTATTCCCTGATAGACTCTCAATTCCCTGACGTCCCGAGGCATGACGTTAAACTGCGCTCCTCTTTCCTTAGCACTTTTGGAGCTCAAAAGTGCTCTACTTCTTTTCTATCATTGTGTCTGCCTCCTCCTTTCCTCGTCTGCCTTCATTGATCATCACTCTGTCTCCTTATCTCTAAATATTTCACTACGTCCTAGACCAGTCCGTTTGCTGTGGACTGCGACGGGTAAGGGGGGATAAAGAGATCCTGGTGTTTGAGTGGTGGCTATCTGAGGATAAACCACCTCAACACAATACTTTGGCTCCAAGTTCCCCTAGACCTGAGGCCCAGATGGCCCGCTCTGGGTCAACCGGCTGGTCATGCCGAGCCATCGAGTCCAACATGGAGGACAGAAAGGAGGAGGCCACAAAAAGCTGTGCTACCTGGCCATCATTTATGGTGGTTAGGTGCACAGAGGAGGGGAAAAGTCTGACAAAGATGAGCTCTTTTGTCATCTACAAGGGACTTAAGTCAGTAGTGGGAGAGCCCAAGAGGGCGGTGGCTGGAGGGTCAATCAGGGAGCTGCTGTATCGGGCACATGTCCGATGCAGTAGCTGACTGAGTATAGCACATGTGTAGCCCTGGCGGGCTCATTCTGGACTTCCGAATGGCCCGTCCCCTTGTTGGACTCGATGGCGGGTGGGGAGCACATGTGCCGAACTAATAAATAACACCTATGGAAAAAAAAACTTCAAAAAAACTACTTGCCCCAGACCTATGTCTGGGCAAGAGACGCCGCATGGAGGACAGAAAGGAGGAGGCCACAAAAAGCTGTGCTACCTGGCCATCATTTCTGGTGGTTAGGTGCACAGAGGAGGGGAAAAGTCTGACAAAGATGAGCCCTTTTGTCATCTACAAGGGACTTAAGTCAGTAGTGGGAGAGCCCAAGAGTGTGTCTAAGCTACACAAGTCTTTGGAACTTCTAGTAGAAGTTGATAGCAAGATACACTCTAATGGGCTTTTAAGATGCAGAAGACTCTGTGATCTCCAAGTGGAAGTCATGCCACACAAGAGTCTGAACACCAGCAGAGGTGTAATCAGCTCTAGGGACCTACTGGAATGTTCCGAGAAGGAAGTAGTGGAGGGCATTGAAGGAGTCACCCATGCCCGGCGCATTACCAGGCGCAAGGATGGTGAGGAGGTCAAAACCGCCACTATTATCCTCACATTTGGAACTAGGACACCGCCAGAGTATGTGAAGGCAGGATACCTACGAGTTCCAGTGAGGCCCTACATACCTAACCCCATGAGGTGCTTCAAGTGCCAGGGTTATGGACACGGCGCGGCAGTCTGCAAGAGGAACACTGTGTGTGCCAGATGTGCTGGAGAAGGTCATGAGGACAAGGGCTGCACAGCCCAGTTCAAATGCCCAAACTGTCACGCTGGCCACTCAGCCTACTCCAAGGACTGCCCTGTGTGGAAACAGGAGGTTGCCGTGCAGGAGTACAAGGCAAGAAATGGATTTACCTTCAGCCAGGCGAAATCGGCTGTATTGGCCCTAGCCAAGGGCCAATTCGGCTTGACAAAGACCTATGCCCAGGCTGTTGCTAAGATAGGAAGATCCATAGCCACACAGACGGACACATTGACACCACCACCCCCTCCTCCTCCTCCAACTCAGAAGAAAACACCGCCAAAGAACACACCTCTGAATAAACAAGAAAGCTCTGTTGTCATGCTAAAGAACAGGTTCTCTGTGATCGCTGATGAGAGCATGGAGACTGAGCAGCTAGTCAAAACCAATACTCCGGGAGAACCCGGAGACATCATGTCTGACACAGGTTCTCCTCAGAGAAACCAGTCAGACACCCCAACCTCTACCGAATTAGAGGTTGACCAGCTCCCTAAGGGGAGAAATCAAAGCGGAGAGGATGCCCGAGGTGAGCGAGGAGGAAATAACCTCCGCTCTAACCAGAGGGATCTCCCCTCTCCAGAGAGAAAGACTTCCCCCAAAAGGGGGTTGTCCTCCTCTCCATCCAAACCCAAGAATAAAAATACCAAGGTCACTGGAATTAAGGGAAACCCCTCCGGGGGCCTCCCAAAGCCAAATAGCTCCAAGTAGGTCATCTAGAATAAGCCATGGATTCCAGAATTGTACAGTGGAATTGCAGAGGCCTCAAGGCCAATTATGAGGAAATGCAGCTACTGATGGACTCTGAGACTCCTGTAGCTGTCTGCCTACAGGAAACATTTCTGAAAGATAGCATCAGCTTCCGAAGCTACAGTGCTTACAGCAAGAATGTTGAGGATGCAGAGAGAGCATCAGGTGGAGTCTGTATCCTTGTGAAGGATAGCATCCCCCATGAGAGGGTAGAACTACTGACCACACTACAGGCCGTAGCAGCTAGGATAACCCTTCACAAGGTTATCACTTGCTGCAGCCTGTATCTACCACCAGGCGCTCCATTAAACCAAACAGACATGGAGGACCTATTGAAACAACTCCCCCGGCCTTACATAATCCTTGGGGATTTCAATGCCCATAACACCATGTGGGGATCCAACAATACCGACACAAGAGGCCGTATGCTGGAGGATATCTTCCTCCAACATGATTTATGCATACTTAATGATGCATCACCGACCTACTTGCACCCAGGAACTGGATCTCTCACATGCATTGACCTCGCCGTATGCGTCCCTGGACTTCTGGACGACTTTAAATGGTCAGTTAGCAATGATATACGGGGAAGTGATCACTTCCCAATCATCATTGCTAACAATCTCCCCTCATTGGGACGACCTCAGCGGTGGAAACTAAATAAGGCCGATTGGGAAGAATCCCAAAAAAGATGCTCAGAGGATATTACAGAAAATATCCTCGATGAACAGAACCCAGCTGATACCTTTGCTAGCAAGCTACTTAGTATAGCCAGGAAAGTTGTCCCCCTAACCTCCGCAAATCCAAAACGGCCTAGCAAACCATGGTTTGATACAGCCTGCAAAAGTGCTATTGGCGATAGGAAAAAACGACTGGCTGCATTTATAAAAAATCCATCCCAGGAAAACCTAAAGCTATTCAGAATAGCTAGAGCAAAGGCTAGACAAACCATACGGTCAGCCAAAAGGAATTCCTGGAGAAGTTTTGTCGGCAGTCTGGATGCCAAAACTTCTACTAGAGCGGTCTGGAAGGCAGTATGGCGAATCAAAGGGAAATAATCAAATGCAATAGGGCATCTGAAAAACCAAGGACGAACTGTCACGTCCCCCAGAGAAATAGCTGACTGCCTTGCATCCTCAATAGCAGAAAAGTCATCCACTGCACATTACACGCCAGAATTTCAAAAAGTCAAAACCAGGGAGGAAAGACACTCCATTGATTTCAGGTCAGAAAACAATGAAGACTACAACAAACCGTTCTCGCTTGAGGAACTGAGGGAATCGCTAGACAAGTCACATGACACAGCGCCTGGAGATGATGAAATCCATTACCAGTTCCTCAAACACCTTCCCGAACCCTCATTGGCAGTCCTGCTAGGGGTCTATAACTGTGTGTGGCAAACAGGCGCTTTCCCAAACAGCTGGAGGAAAGCCACAGTTATACCGATACCTAAACCGGGAAGAGACGGCTCTGACCCAGCTAACTATCGACCAATAGCACTAACAAGCTGCATCTGCAAAACCATGGAAAGAATGATTAACAGTAGGCTGGTCTGGTACCTGGAGAGGAATAAAGTGATCTCTAACTACCAGTGCGGATTCCGGCAAGGGCGGACAACAACTGACCACCTGGTAAGGCTGGAAGCTTGTATCAGAAATGCATTACTCAGAAGAGAACATCTAGTAGCTGTATTCTTCGATATAGAAAAGGCCTATGACACAACCTGGAAACATGGCATTCTACGTGACCTGGAGCTTATGGGGCTTAAGGGACATCGTCCTCGTTTTGTGGGGGAATTCCTGAAAGACCGAAAATTTCAGGTTCGAGTGGGCAACACCACTTCTGACACTCATGACCAGGAAATGGGTGTACCCCAGGGCAGCATTCTGTCAGTCACCCTGTTCAACATTAAAATAAATAGCATCATAAATGCTCTGTCCTCTGGCATAGAGTGCTCTTTGTATGTTGATGACTTTGTCATTTTTTCTTATGGGAAAAACATGAACACCCTAGAAAGAAAATTACAGTTATGTTTAAACAAAATTCAAAATTGGGCAAACGATAATGGTTTTAAATTTTCGGACTCCAAAACAGTTAGTATGCATTTTTGTAATTTAAGGGGACTCCACCCAGACCCTGAACTATTTATACACAAAAAGAAGATCCCTGTCGTGAAAACTACAAAATTTTTAGGCCTCACTCTAGATTCCAAATTTAATTTTCTCCCCCACATTAAGGAACTTAAGAGAAAATGCCAAAAGTCATTAAACATACTTAGAGTGCTCAGCCATACGGACTAGGGAGCTGACAGAGATACTTTGCTGCTGCTATATCGGAGTCTAATTCGATCCAAGCTAGACTACGGATCCATAATATATGGAGCAGCAAGGAAGTCGTACCTAAAAATACTGGAACCAATACAAAATGCTGCCCTGCGTCTCTGTCTCGGCGCGTTTCGTACATCACCTATCCCAAGCCTCCATGTGGAGGCTGGAGAATTCCCCATGGATATAAGAATGAAAAAGCTTGCAATGCAGTATATAGTCAAGCTAAAATCCAACCCTACGAACCCTGCTTTCGATTCCATATTTAACCCCACAGAGGTAGAATTATACAATCGAAGGCCTAACGTCATACAATTCCCTGATATACTCTCTACTCCTTGATATACTCTCTATTCCTTGATATACTTTCTATTCCCTGATATACTCTCTATTCCCTGATACCTTCTCTATTCCCTTATATACTCTCTATTCCCTTATATACTCTCTACTCCTTGATACACTCTCTATTCCCTGATATACTCTCTATTCCCTGGTACACTCTCTATTCCCTGATATACTCTCTATTCCCTGATATACTCTCTATTCCCTGATATACTCTATATTCCCTGATATACTCTCTTTTCCCTGATATACTCTCTATCCCCTGATATACTCTCTATTCCCTTATATACTCTCTACTCCTTGATACACTCTCTATTCCCTGATATACTCTCTATTCCCTGATACCTTCTCTATTCCCTTATATACTCTCTATTCCCTGATATACTCTCTATTCCCTGATATACTCTCTATTCCCTGATATACTCTCTATTCCCTGATACCTTCTCTATTCCCTTATATACTCTCTATTCCCTTATATACTCTCTACTCCTTAATACACTCTCTATTCCCTGATATACTCTCTATTCCCTGGTACACTCTCTATTCCCTTATATACTCTCTACTCCTTAATACACTCTCTATTCCCTGATATACTCTCTATTCCCTGGTACACTCTCTATTCCCTGATATACTCTCTATTCCCTGATATACTCTCTATTCCCTGATATACTATCTATTCCCTGATATACTCTCTATTCCCTGATATACTCTCTATTCCCTGATATACTCTCTATTCCCTGATATACTCTCTATTCCCTGATATACTCTCTATTCCCTGATATACTCTCTTTTCCCTGATATACTCTCTATCCCCTGATATACTTTCTATTCCCTTATATACTCTCTATTGCCTGATATACTTTCTATTCCATAATATACTCTCTTTTCCCTGATATACTCTCTATTCCCTGAAATACTCTCTATCTCCTGTTATACTTTGTTATGTTTAACTCTTTCCGATGACGTAACAGAATTTAAGTAGTTGGTCTCTGGCTAACTTGCATTTATATTGCTAGACAAGATATACCACAATTCAAAGCTATAGGGATAACAAAATGTTTGCTTCTCCCAGAGAAGTCTTATCAGTACTACACTAGGACTAGTGTTATTAGAGCATGGAATGGGTTGCCTGAGTCAGCCGGGAAAACCAATGACTTGGTAGAGTATAAGTCATTGATTAATATGCATGGCTAAATTGACCTAGTAGGAACACGCGTAGGACGTAATCATCTTTTTTTTTTAAAATAACCTCTGTATTTTATACGATGCGATACGCAGCTACATCTCTCTCTCTCTCTCTCTCTCTCTCTCTCTCTCTCTCTCTCTCTAATTACTGTGGTTCAGCCGAAATCGCTTACTAGCATCTGAGAATTTAGATTTTCCCACAACACCTCTCGATGTGATGCTCTTTGGTGAAACTGTGCAGCGTGGTGTCGGGCACGTTATGTCGTCAACAATGGAGAGACGTCAGAGAGAGAGAGAGAGTGAGAGAGAAATTAAAAGAGAGGCTGAGAGAAAGAGAAACAGGGAGAGAAAAAGACATGGAGGGAAGTAGGGAGCGTAAAGAGAAATTGGGAGGAAGACATTGAGGGACAAAGGTGGAGGAGTGGTCACCAACTTGATGTATTATAATTACTCTAACATATTGTACGGCGTACCTCGTGGAGTGGCCACAAGGTGTAGTATTTATTAAAAAAAACAATATGATCCATTCCTTCCAATTCTCTCCCCTCTCTCAATTCATTCTTTCAAACTGTTACAACTGCAATAAATGACAAATGGTAAATGTAGCAGCGAAAATCTAATAGTACATCCACCACCGCCCCGATAATCCAAGCCAGGAAATGGAGTGTAAAAGTGGGGCCTGTCGGATCAATACATTGCACACCTTTCCACTTACGTCAAGCAAACACCGTGCTTTCAAGTATTGCCAAGTCCTGATGCACGACGGTAAGGAATTATTTCTGGTGCACTGCAAAGATTTATATAGCACTTTAACGAATAGCTGTAAAAGTTTGACCCTTTATTACAGTCTGCTGGAAGATAACTCTGTATTGCGTGTACGTTTTATGTACATATAGAATATAGGGCCTTGGTTCAGTCAAGAGTTTGATCAACATCATAAAGATCGAGAGTTCTATCGGAGATTTTTTATACATGGCGAACAAAACTATAAATAGCTAGCTTTCTGATGTACAAAATATTAAACTGTTGATAGCTATTTTGTATGTAAATGAAAGTATATATGCTATATTTAGCACTGCGGAATCAAATTTTCAAAGGGGCTTTCGTTCGTAACTCGAACAATTTCAATGGGATGGAAACATAAGACTTTCACTATAGACGCGTACAATTTATTTGAAAACAACACTGGGTCCCCAGATTAGTGATTGGATCATTGCCTAGTGAGAATGTGGACAGCATGAAATTGCTCTAAACAAAAACAGTTGGTAAACAAAAATATTTTTGACCGCACAGATCTATTGATCTATTGATCTATTGCATAATTAATTACTTGACTGATCTAAACAAATGGCTACACTAGTTAGACTGAGGTTGACAATTGTAGTCAAACTGAATTTCCATTTGATTGGATCATTAAAAGTTATCTTATCTTAGCTTAATATAAGCTTTTTTTTTTTGCTTGTTTATTTATTTAGTTGGCAGCTGTGAAATATTATCTCCCTTGGCATTATTTAGTTTCTCATGAAAATCTCCATTATAGCCTTCTACATGTCTTGTTGAGGAACCTAAGACTGAAAATTGTAGATACAGTTTGCTCTCACTTCTAGAGTCCTGTTTGAATCTGGCCAAACTCCATTCCCAAATGGCTTGACTTTTCTTTCACTGAATTTTTATAATTTTCTTCAAACAAATATGCCCTAAAGAGTTAATACCTTATGTTGTTAAATTTGACAAAATTCACATCATACTCTTTCAATTATGTTGATATTGAAGCATAACATAATCATTAAAAAAATAATGTGTGATTTATTCCATGATACAGCATAGTATATTCCCACATCATGCTAAAGATTAAAAAAAGTCGCCCCAGCCTCTACACACATTCAACACTTTTGCCAGATTACGTTTAGACCTAGGGACACGACAGATACAATTGACTCCAAAATAGGTATCTCTGTCTTCTATTGGAGATTTTCACGATAAACTAAACAATGTCAAGGACGCTTAACGGAATACCTTAAGATATAAATAGAAGGTCTTAACACAATTTGATTCTGTAGTGGCTAAAACGTGAACAAATAGTAATTGAAGAAAATGTTTTCAAACATTGCTTTATCAACACCTCCATTACTTTGTACACCTGATACACCAAAAGGCTAGTTACTTCTAGGTTTTATGCTATGCATCTCCAATACACCTGGGCTTGTTACTTCTAGATTTTCTGACATGCATCTCCAATACACCTGGGCTTGCTACTTCTAGGTTTTCTGCCACGTATCTCCAATACACCTGGGCTTGTTACTTCTAGGTTTTCTGCCATGCATCTCCAATACACCTGGGCTTGCTAATTCTAGATTTTCTGCCATGCATCTCCAATACACCTGGGCATGCTACTTCTAGGTTTTCTGTCATGCATCTCCAATACACCTGGGCTTGCTAATTCTAGATTTTCTGTCATGCATCTCCAATACACCTGGGCTTGTTACTTCTAGGTTTTCTGCCATGCATCTCCAACACAACTGGGCTTGCTAATTCTAGGTTTTCTGCCATGCATCTCCAATACACCTGGGCTTGTTACTTCTAGATTTTCTGACATGCATCTCCAATACACCTGGGCTTGCTACTTCTAGGTTTTCTGCCATGCATCTCCAATACACCTGGGCTTGTTACTTCTAGATTTTTTGACATGCATCTCCAATACACCTGGGCTTGCTACTTCTAGGTTTTCTGCCACGTATCTCCAATACACCTGGGCTTGTTACTTCTAGGTTTTCTGCCATGCATCTCCAATACACCTGGGCTTGCTAATTCTAGGTTTTCTGTCATGCATCTCCAATACACCTGGGCTTGCTAATTCTAGATTTTCTGTCATGCATCTCCAATACACCTGGGCTTGTTACTTCTAGGTTTTCTGCCATGCATCTCCAACACAACTGGGCTTGCTAATTCTAGGTTTTCTGCCATGCATCTCCAATACACCTGGGCTTGTTACTTCTAGATTTTCTGACATGCATCTCCAATACACCTGGGCTTGCTACTTCTAGGTTTTCTGCCATGCATCTCCAATACACCTGGGCTTGTTACTTCTAGATTTTTTGACATGCATCTCCAATACACCTGGGCTTGCTACTTCTAGGTTTTCTGCCACGTATCTCCAATACACCTGGGCTTGTTACTTCTAGGTTTTCTGCCATGCATCTCCAATACACCTGGGCTTGCTAATTCTAGATTTTCTGCCATGCATCTCCAATACACCTGGGCATGCTACTTCTAGGTTTTCTGCCATGCATCTCCAATACACCTGGGCTTTCTACTTCTAGGTTTTCTGTCATGCATCTCCAATACACCTGGGCTTGCTAATTCTAGATTTTCTGTCATGCATCTCCAATACACCTGGGCTTGTTACTTCTAGGATTTCTGCCAAGCATCTCCAATACACCTGGGCTTGTTACTTCTAGGATTTCTGCCAAGCATCTCCAATACACCTGGGCTTGTTACTTCTAGGTTTTCTGCCATGCATCTCCAATACACATGGAACACGTTCTCCTAACCTTGCTTCTTCCAATTGGCTAACTCATTTTAGTCTGTGATGTTCTTGTTTTAAATAATATTCACAGAGCTCTCGACCTTATTGGGGTACAAAAGAACATGGGCGTAGCCAGGGGGTGGGGTTTGGGGATCAGACTCCCTTCAACTACAACCTATGCGTAACTACTGTACAATAACAATATAGATGCAAATACGAACAACATTCACACACGAAACACATACACACTCACAACCAGCGCTTTATAAATAGACTTCAATGTACTTCTCGATGACGACAGACGCTCTGACCGAAAGTGGGACGAAGGAGTTTTTAAATCTTTCTGTTTTAGTCCTAATGGAAAGGAGACGACCACTTCGTTCAGATCTTATGTAACAGTGGTTTAATGGGTGCAGGTTATCTTTAAGAATCGTGAGTGTTTTGGAAAGGCATCTTTTTAATGAAAAAGCTCTTCATGAGATGGTAGCTGTGTTCGACCGATATTCGATGCTTTTTTAATTAAATTATACCTCTCCGGCGAGTTTTGAAGCTACAAAATACCTGTTTAATAAAAAAAAAGCAAATTACACACTAAAAATTCTATGAGCATACCCAAAGGGCGTTTTGAGTTTAAACCCCCCTTCAGCGGACATCCTAGTATAACTTGGCGCCACACTTTCATGGAGGACCTCAGAGCATGTGGGAAGAGGCTTCAGACATTGCCAGAGACATATTTTTGTGGAAGCAGCTTGACGCCCAATGCGCCCTATGCGCCGAACGGCGCCTGAGGATCGAAGTAAGTAAGAATAGCAGATTAGGTTTTGAACTAAAACTTTTTAATATCAGTATAATGCACTGTAGATTCCTTAGAATTAGAATTTTGTTGGCTTTCAATACCGGAAATGGTGTCTGGCGGCGGAGCATCGCCCCGAACCCTGCAAGGGGACTTCACAGCTTCACGCAATTTTTAACTAATTCATCTTTTTTTTTGTTCAATAAGCTCTCCACTCTCAGGAGGTGTCTTTCTACTGCATTAAACTTTAGGTAAATTCAATTAGATCTAGATGTAGACTCCTATATCCAAAATAAATAATGAAAATGGGACGAATATAATGTTAAATACCGATTTATTTAGAGAGTCAGGCCATATAGAAAAACTAAGATAATATGAATGAATTATATGTCGCATTTTTATTGCGTAAAACTACTATATTTAAATATTAAAAGAGATTGTATTCAATAGTCTTTATTAGAGTTCTGTTACTTGCATTAAAACTTTAAATTAATGTCAATCTAAAGACGTTGCTTTCTTAAAGTGGATACAAAGATGTTGCTATTTGACAGATATTCTGTTGTTTTCATATTTTAATGACACAGTCCTGTGAACTTTTGTGAAATATTCGTTGATACGCAGCTACAAATAGATTGCATGACGCTACAAAGAGGCAACGAGATCTATTTACCATTCTCTCCCTTTAAATTTAGTTATCATCGATAACCGTTTTTGGGCTGCCAAAGGGGGAGGTGGAAAGGGGGGATGAGGAAGAGGATTCTCCTTAAAGAGGTAAATGAGCTATACAAGTGTTTTGTTGACTAAATTGACCCAGCTACAGATGGTAAGGTTTCTATTTCAAATAAAAAACATCCTAATGTAGGGGGCACTTTTTTCAGTTTGATCACTGAAGAATCTCATTTCTCAGCTCTCCCTTTGACGTTATGTTTTCTATTTTAAAACGTATCACTGTCTTCCTAAGTTCCTCATTTCATGTTGGAATTCCTCACCATGCCCAATATTTCAGATACAGTTAGAGTAACTTTTATGTTCCGATCACTGTCATTTTGAGAGCCCCCCCCCCCCACACACACTGATACACCGACACTGTCATCTTGAGAATCCCCCCCCACTATTGCACTGTCATGTTAAGAACCCCCCCCCCCCCCAAGACACTATTGCACTGTCAAGATACTTTAATCTCAATATTTTCTACAGAACCAGGGTGTAACTGCATTTGTTTAAATTTTGAATGCATCGTGGCCACTATGTTTTCTTGTGTGAGACAAACGTCTATGTGACTCTACCCGTCTTTCTGGAGTCAGAACTAGAGAAATAGTATCCAGAAATATGTTTACCCAGCGATTGACCATTGTTCTGCTGACATCTAGCTATAATGTATGTATATATATATATACATATTCATAATGAATAAGAGATTACCATCGCGTATTATTTATATTATTTTTTCTTATGATATAGAGATGATCTTTTCTTATGATAAAGATTTGTTTTGGTATAGATTATCTTTTCTGATGATAATAATGTTTTCTTATTCTTATGATATAGAGATGGTCTTTTCTTACGACTTAAGATATCTTTTCTAATGATTCAGAGATAATCTTTTCTTACAATGTGGAGAGGATCTTTTCTTATGATATAGAGATGATCTGTTTTAATGCTAAAGAGATGATCTGTTCTTATGATATAGAGATGATCTGCTCTCATGATATAGAGATGATCTGTTCTCATGATATAGATATGATCTTTTCTTATGATATACCGGAAGTGATGATCTTGTCTTTGGAAACACATTCTATTAGTTGGCACCTTCAGCCTGTTTGGTCCCCACTCTTCCCCATCAGCGCTGCACATCTCCAACCACTTCCTTCTCCTCTCCTCTTATACTAAGACTCCAACTAGAAATAAAGCTCGAATTCAGTGTTTCCCAAACCGTGTTTCGCGGAACACTAAAGGCCTGAATAGATTTTCCACAAGCTACTGGAATAATTAAATTGCAGTCCCATCTCGTAAATTAAACAAGCAAAATATACAAAATCCTTTAAAAAAAACTTATCTAAAGGGGAAGAACTCCGCCATTAAAACTACATCTATCAATAATGTACAAGCTATTGCTCTTATTCGATATCAAACAAAATAATTAATTACCAATAGTCAATCAACTAATTGTTTTTTTTATTTATGTTTTGTTAGGTACGATAAATAATTACTTAAAGTATCAACTTAATTGGCGAATGCGTGATGGAGAAATACCGTTAACAATTATTTAAGGGAACTAAACCCAACAAATTTAGCCATATATGTGAATACTGAAGGAATAGTTTCCCTTTTTAGTATCAAACAAAATAAACAATTACCAGTAGTATAATTAACTATTTGGTTACTTTTTTTATATGCCTTGTCTATGCCAATGAATAATTGTGCCAAGTTTCAACGATCCGAGAATGGGTGTGGGAGAAATAACGTGTACAAACTTTTTACCAGACGGACAGACAGAATGAGTTGAAATAAACTTTGTAAAAAAAAAAAAAAGCAAAGTGTTCCGCTAAATGCTTAGAATGAGCGAAGTGTTCCATTAAAGAAAAGTTTGAGAAACACTGCTCTAATAAGTTTATGGCTTCCTGGAAGTCTTACCGATATTCGGCCACTGACTTTGTTCCGGATCCACCTCTAGAGTCTGTAATTATCTTAACGGTGTATGTTGCGTTAGGATAGTTTTATTTTGACAATTCAGTTAATTAGTCAATCAGTCATACGTATCACTGGTACATCGCGCGCGCGTTGGGTGTGCACGTACGTGTGTGTATGTGCCAAGGCCATTGCAAGCACCAGACGTAAAAATTTCAAACTTTGGGTTGATTTCGATCAAATTTGGGACAGCATAGAAATTGTCTTATAAAAAAAAAGAGTCCACCATTTGCTGAACATACGTCTGTGTTTGACAACATTCCTTAAGCGGTTTAGGACTGACCTGCAAGAGCTTGTTTGAAATGCGAGCTTAGCTATAGGTTACATACAATGATGGATGCACTTGACATGTGACATATCATAGAAGCACTTGGGTACTCTAGTAATATGTTACATACAATGATGGATGCACTTGACATGTGACATATCATAGAAGCACTTGGGTACTCTAGTAATATGTTACAAACAATGATGGATGCACTTGACATGTGACATATCATAGAAGCACTTGGGTACTCTAGTAATATGTTACATACAGTGATGGATGCACTTGACATGTGACATATCATAGAAGCACTTGGGTACTCTAGTAATATGTTACATACAGTGATGGATGCACTTGACATGTGACATATCATAGAAGCACTTGGGTACTCTAGTAATATGTTACATACAATGATGGATGCACTTGACATGTGACATATCATAGAAGCACTTGGGTACTCTAGTAATATGTTACATACAATGATGGATGCACTTGACATGTGACATATCATAGAAGCACTTGGGTACTCTAGTAATATGTTACATACAGTGATGGATGCACTTGACATGTGACATATCATAGAAGCACTTGGGTACTCTAGTAATATGTTACATACAGTGATGGATGCACTTGACATGTGACATATCATAGAAGCACTTGGGTACTCTAGTAATATGTTACATACAATGATGGATGCACTTGACATGTGACATATCATAGAAGCACTTGGGTACTCTAGTAATATGTTACATACAATGATGGATGCACTTGACATGTGACATATCATAGAAGCACTTGGGAAATCTAGTAATATGTTACATACAATGATGGATGCACTTGACATGTGACATATCATAGAAGCACTTGGGTACTCTAGTAATATGTTACATACAATGATGGATGCACTTGACATGTGACATATCATAGAAGCACTTGGGTACTCTAGTAATATGTTACAAACAATGATGGATGCACTTGACATGTGACATATCATAGAAGCACTTGGGTACTCTAGTAATATGTTACATACAGTGATGGATGCACTTGACATGTGACATATCATAGAAGCACTTGGGTACTCTAGTAATATGTTACATACAGTGATGGATGCACTTGACAAGTGACATATCATAGAAGCACTTGGGTACTCTAGTAATATGTTACATACAATGATGGATGCACTTGACATGTGACATATCATAGAAGCACTTGGGTACTCTAGTAATATGTTACATACAGTGATGGATGCACTTGACATGTGACATATCATAGAAGCACTTGGGTACTCTAGTAATATGTTACATACAGTGATGGATGCACTTGACATGTGACATATCATAGAAGCACTTGGGTACTCTAGTAATATGTTACATACAATGATGGATGCACTTGACATGTGACATATCATAGAAGCACTTGGGTACTCTAGTAATATGTTACATACAATGATGGATGCACTTGACATGTGACATATCATAGAAGCACTTGGGTACTCTAGTAATATGTTACATACAATGATGGATGCACTTGACATGTGACATATCATAGAAGCACTTGGGTACTCTAGTAATATGTTACATACAATGATGGATGCACTTGACATGTGACATATCATAGAAGCACTTGGGTACTCTAGTAATATGTTACATACAATGATGGATGCACTTGACATGTGACATATCATAGAAGCACTTGGGTACTCTAGTAATATGTTACAAACAATGATGGATGCACTTGACATGTGACATATCATAGAAGCACTTGGGTACTCTAGTAATATGTTACATACAGTGATGGATGCACTTGACATGTGACATATCATAGAAGCACTTGGGTACTCTAGTAATATGTTACATACAATGATGGATGCACTTGACATGTGACATATCATAGAAGCACTTGGGTACTCTAGTAATATGTTACATGCAATGATGGATGCACTTGACATGTGACATATCATAGAAGCACTTGGGTACTCTAGTAATATGTTACATACAGTGATGGATGCACTTGACATGTGACATATCATAGAAGCACTTGGGTACTCTAGTAATATGTTACATACAATGATGGATGCACTTGACATGTGACATATCATAGAAGCACTTGGGTACTCTAGTAATATGTTACATACAATGATGGATGCACTTGACATATGACATATCATAGAAGCACTTGGGTACTCTAGTAATATGTTACATACAATGATGGATGCACTTGACATGTGACATATCATAGAAGCACTTGGGTACTCTAGTAATATGTTACATACAATGATGGATGCACTTGACATGTGACATATCATAGAAGCACTTGGGTACTCTAGTAATATGTTACATACAATGATGGATGCACTTGACATGTGACATATCATAGAAGCACTTGGGTACTCTAGTAATATGTTACATACAATGATGGATGCACTTGACATGTGACATATCATAGAAGCACTTGGGTACTCTAGTAATTGGAGGGGAGAAAGAAGATAACCCCCGACGAGGACTCAACTACGCACCTACCAGTCTAATTTCTGACTTTGTCATTCAGGTATTTTCTTACCTTTTTGTTTCAGGACTCAAGCTTCAAACTGGGTTCATACTTAAAGACGTTATAGGACAGCAATTTGTTTATTTTCATTTTCTTCCTACCACCGTGTTTGATGCAAATTACGCTGAGCGTTTCTATTTTAATTAAATCATCATTTCAAGAGTGAAACCATTTAAACAGAAATGCAAAAGCCGGGAGCAAAACCATTCTTCTCTAAATGTCATCGTCACCCTTGTAAGGGTTCAGCACTTCCTAACCTTATCATCGCCCCAGTTTTAAACTATGTCCTTTTGTGTATTAACAACAGAGGGGCCTCTTCGAAGCATATAGTTACGTAATTTGAGAGCCACTGCAGCGAATATAATTAAACTAAAAGGGCCCCAACCCTATTGTGTAGGGGCCACCCGCCGCTGCCAAAATTAACTAGCACCTGTTTATTATATCAAGTGTAATAAATCGATAACGTCCAAATTGAAAAAAAAAATTCTTGTATTGTGTATCCCCTACACGACCAGGTGTATCTTTGCGTGTCAGTGTATTGATTCTCGAGGCCGTGAAGTATTAACAAATGGCAATGCGAAGAGAAGGGAAGTGGGCGCCGGGGAGTCAAAGATCATAAACCTTTGTGCTAAGATAGAGTATGCTGAACGTAGAATGTAAGGGGACATTCCGAACATAACTTTGAAAACTTGTTTGGCTTAAGTCCTGTCTTGAGATGGGCCCATCAAGAGCTTGACCAAATATGAACTGTATCGCTGGGGAAAAGCCGGTGTAAAAATAGTAGATCTAAAAAAGTTTTGTGTTGGTTTAATTGGTGTCACTGTAAAAAATCTTAAGTTCGAGTCTTTTAATTATTTATATTCCAAGAAATCCCCCATACTTTCCGGCGTAGTCATTCTATTTTCTTAAAGACTTTTAAATCGAAACATATTTCGACATGTGGCTTACAATAATCTCCAGACTTTGATGCTACAAAATATTTCAAAAGTAATCTGAGGATGATCGTAGTGAACGTGATTAAAGATGATGGTAGTAATGATGAAGATGATGGTAGTTATGATGAAGAGGATGTTAGTAATGATGAAGATGATGGTAGTTATGATGAAGATGATGGTAGTAATGATAAAGATGATGGTAGTAATGATAAAGATGATAGCGATAATGTTTCCTCTTTGTAAAACATTTATTTTACTTATTTTTGTTCAACCGTTTGTGTGTCTGACGACCAACTCAAGATTCATACCACAGATCGTACAGTCTACATAATCTACAATTCTGCTATGGCCTCATCTCAAAATACATACCACAGAGGATCGTACCACCATATGTTATTCCTTTAGTCTGACAAAACGTTGGGGCACCACATGATATTTCGACCGTCTTTCTCCATTCATCTGTCTTTTGCCTTGGCTAGAATCTCTTTCAATGGCAGGCCCGGCAATTCTTTTATGTTGTCTTCCCATCGCTTTCTCTGTCTGCCTCTTCTTCTTTTTCCTGGTACTGTTCTCTGAAGGAAGGTATTTGCAAGCCTGCATAATCTACGTTTGTACTCTGCCCTCATCTCGTATATCACAGATCATACAGTCTATATACTCTTTCTACTCTGCCATAGCCTCAAGATTCATGACATGTCCTCCGTAGTTTGCTATTATGTCGACCTGGGCCCTGACGTTTTTGTTACCCTTCTGTAAGCCCACTTTTGTGTTCGTTGCTGACATAATTACTTGGGTCACGCTCTTCAAGTGCACGAAACGACGAGGCCACGCCCCTGTTTGTCATTTCGCCCATTTCGCACCAAGTGGCGGACTCGATTGCCCCCGACAAACTAGTCTTTCAAAAAAAAAAGTGTACCCGCATTCCAGAAGGCGAGGAATTCACGTTCGTAACATCCAATAAGTCACACGTACATTGTAGTCCAGTGTTTTCTGGACGCTTTCTGTGTAGTCATCAATAGTACTCTTGCCCTCCTGGACACCTGTGTGCACTTGATAACCTCAGGCCACGACGTCATAAGACCCGTTTAGATCTAGACTAGAATTCGTATGACTTAGTTTACACGTTTAATCTTAAAATTTCTAGACCAATATAATCAGGATTACTAGATCTAACCAAATGTAGTGCCACGGGTAGCAGTGTACATTATGCAGTTCGCGTCCGATTCGCTTCTTAATGTGGTACTACCGTAGACTTAATAAATAAATCTCCACCCCATGCACTACCAGAAGATAAGCTATTGCCTTAAAAATTCATAGATGTATATTTTGTTCAAATTATTAATACATTTATCTCTAGATCTAGACCTGGCCTCTTTACTCTATTTCGTTTAATTTAGACCATTTAGAGTGTTGTCCAGTGTATAATGAGGATATGTCAAAACTGCGCGTTATAAAAGTAGTTTGTTATTTTGACATACAACTCTAAAGCGAAATTCGTATCAAAATATATTTTTTTAAACAACATTTGAATCAGTATTCCATTCCATGAGCAAGTTAATACATTGAAAAGATATTTTTAAATGAGCCATTGATATATTTTCCATTGTAACTGAAGTTACATTTTGTTCTGTACCAATGTGCGAATTTATAAATGAAGTTTGAGTTATTAGTGAAGAAGCCTCCCCTGTATTAAAAAAAAATCTGCTTGCGTAGTTGATTTTAAAAATTAAATTGTTCACTTTTAGGAAATAAAAAGTAACAGTTGCATCAGAACTTTGAAATGATGTAAAATATCATGATGTCAGATTTTCTTTTTCTGTTCTAGTTTATGAGATCTAAACAGGACGGACAGACGTAACTAGCGGATCTAGAACTTTTGAGTGGGGGAGGGGGGGCATTGTTTTTTCCAAACCACTAACCCTCCTCATCCCTCTCCCCCCGTTGGCCGCCTAAAACTGTTTATCAATGATAGCTAAATTGAAAGGGAGAGAATAGTAAATAGATAGGATTGTTTCTTTGTAGCGTTTTGTTATCGAGTTGTAGCGTGCGTGTCAACGAATATTTCACAAAAGTTCACAGGTCTGTGTCATTAAAATATGAAAACAACAGAATATCTGTCAAATAGCAACATCTTTGTATCCACTTTAAGAGAGAAACGTCTTTGGATTGTCATTCATATGATTTTATGACGCAAGTAACAGAACCGCAAAAAATGTGTGAAATAAATCAACTGTTAGATACTATGCATGTGGAAAAAGTAATTGGTCGTTCTGAATGAAGAAATTTTGTGTTTTTTTTTAGCGGCCTCCGAAAGGGGAATATACGCTATTAGTTTTGTGTGGCCTGTCTGTCCGTCCGTCCTGTTTAGATCTCAGAAACTAGAAGAGAAAATGAAAATCGGACACCATGATATTTTAGATTATTAAAAGTTCTGATGCAACGGCTACTTTTTTCTTTTCCGAAAGAGACCCATCTTATTTTAAAATTATATATGCAAGCAGATTTTTCAAAAAAATTACACCACTTTTCAATGAAAAACTTCAGGAGAGGTAAGTTTCTTTTAAAAGGTCATGGACTTCTTTAATAACTCATGCTTCATTCATAGATTCGCGCATTGGCGGCATTGATACATACAATTAACATCTAAGGTCACAATGGAAAAAGTGTCAATGGTTCATTATAAAATATATTTTCCATTTATTAACTAACTCATTGAATAGAATACTGATTCAAATGTTGTTTTTAAAAAGAGAATTTTGATACGAACTTCGTTTTAGTTATAAGTTTAAAAAATAGCGAACTACTTTTATAGCGCGCAGTTTTGACATATCCTCGTTATAGGGGCCTACACTTAACTGTCTAAATAAGACTAAATAGAGCCCAGCTCTCTATATATTTATAATTTGAACAAAATTTTAATTATTAAGGCAATAACTATCACCTGACAGCTTAGGGGTGCAGATTTATTTATTATGTAAACAGTAGTATTACATTAAGAAATGAATCGGATACGGACAGCATATACTTCACCATTACCCGGTAACAAAATGCCTACTATTCATGATCATAACATTACCTAGGTAGGGTAGTTCTAAGATTAAACTTGTAAATTCATAGTGTTCTAATCTAGATATAGTAGATTCTATATGTTATCTTATATAATACAGACGTTACTTCAAAAAAGAAGATCTACACTTGGATCTAGATTTATACTAAGACTTAGATCTAATACTAGACTTAGATCTAGTTCTAGACCTAGACTTAGATCTTGAATATAGATTTAGATCTAAAACTAGGTCTAGATCTAGCTAGATTTATGTCTAGTTTGTATGACAAATGACAATGGAGATATTAATTTTTGTTTGCGATGGGAAAGTCTTATTGTTAAGTCATATGTACACTACTGTAGCTAGCTCATTAGTCTAGCTTAAGGTCAGGAATTATTTTTTTCGTGTTGCCAATTTATCTAATTTTGTAAGAAGAATAAATCTTTTTTAGTTTCTCTTTATTACATGTAACATGTTATAAACTTTGAATGTACGGATAAGGTTAATAATTATTATTTTAAAAATATAAGGAATATATGAAGATGCTGTGGCTTAGGAGTAAAGTACTTGGAACCGGAAGTCCCGTGTTCAAATCCTGGTGAAGACTCTAAGGGGGCCGATTTTGAGTTTGTGTTTCCACACAAACTGTCTTTGTAACCTTGTTTAACTTGATTTCTTCTTCAGATTGTGATAGGAAAGTATTGTAGGTTTTCACAATGTCAAGGACGCTAAATTGCACATCAATGTTGCCAACTAAATTTATTCTATTATTCTGCAGTGCTAGGAGGGGCATGCAAATAATCATTTGGCATTTAAAATGCATATCTATCAGCACTTCTTTAATTCTGTACACCGGATACATCAAAAAGCTTTCCTATTTATGAATTTGACTCCATGTGTGACACTTCTATATTTGATTAGGCTATTGCACCAATCTTCTATCTTCATTTTATTTAATCAACATATATTTCCATAACATGGAACACACAATACGTTACAGTTCTTCTATATATGTATAGAAAATAAATGAACTTGTAAAAAAGTTTATAGGGTTTAAATAACGACAACTCCTAGTCCAAATCGGTTTCTCAGTGTCGGTAATGCTGTTGAATATATGTCTTAGCCTTATTACGTAAGTTGATACTGCATATAAATTTGTTGTAATGATTTCTTTAATGGCCGATTGCCTTGAACTATTAAAGGTGCACAGTGCACCTCCATTGATCTGAAGAGTTCTTTCCCTTTGTTTCCTCAGCCAACAAGCAAGAAATACATAAACTGTTTACGTTAAACCCTTGGATAAAATTGAGCTCCGACTTGTATCTCTTTGTGTCTTCGTGTGTGTGTCCTGACACCATTATGCACGCAAAAGAGGTGTTGGTTTTCGCGTGTCTCTACATTATGTACTTGAAGAACCCCTGACATACAAGAGCACGCTGGTCTATAAAGTGACCAGTTCATCTATAAGGTGGGCAGAATGTTGTGTTACAGAGTTGTTTGTAGGAGAAATGAAACATAAATAGAGGGGGAACAACTTTGGATATAGATCTAGGGACAATATATGACCGAAGTAGGTCCTGCTTAAAAATGAGAAGGGGGCGGAAATCAAGACCTAATTTCTTTCTCACCTGTCTGTTTTATGAAGGTCATTATTCTGATCAGGTATTTCTTTCTTCCGATTTCTGAATATTTTCATACGTAAATAGAGTGCAGTGTTGCTCAACTTACAACCCGCGGGCAATATTTCCAGCCCTTAAAGCTGCGCTTTTTCTACCCCTCGGAACGTTTTTGCCCACAGAATGAGGATCAGTTCCATTGAAGTTAACGATTTGTGTTTTCTTTTTTGTTTGCAGCCCGTTCTATATTTGTGGGTTAATTAAAATGGCTACCAAGTCGTACAAAATTGAGAACCACTGGTAATGAGTATTTTGTTTAGCGGGATTGTCGACTCTGTTCTGAGCTTGTACTGTGTTTCAAACATGAATACTTCAGGAATGAAGTCACCGGAGTGACTGCTGAGTTCAGGACCTGGGACCTTGTTGTCTAACAAAATAGTGTGGTTAATGTTTCTAATCTCTTTTTACTTATGGAAGAATAAAGAAAAGTGAAAGTGTAACTTTTCTGAAGTTTTCCGTAGCTTACCACTGTGAAGGCTCGTCCAGGGTCGTATTTTAGTAATGTTTTATAAGTTTAAACTGAATAGACTTTTATCTTAACCCTTTTTCATTTATTCAATCTTATAATCAATGTGAAAAATAAATAATATTTTCATGAGCTGGTATGAGGCAGTGATGAGTGCATGCTTCAAGTGCTTAATGAGTTATAAACTGAGCACTATCTCACGTTCAATGAAACATAGCCCCGGGCACGCTGCCCTGCCTCATCGTGGCGCCCGGGTGGAAACAGTCGTGAGAGGGGACGACACGGCCAAAGGAAAAAGAGGGTGCGAGAGCATCCTCATTGCACTGTGCGGGGATGAAAAAGAGCTCTCACAGCGATCTGTTAACGTCCAGGCTTGGCGTTTCAGTACCACCTCATCGTGGTCGCCGGGTGAACACTCCTGCTCTCAGAGGGGTGCCGAAGGGTACTGGTTGCTTGCCGCTGATGAATGAGCAGCCGGCAAGTGTAAAAGGCAATCAAATTGGTTATGTCCAGCCCCCCCTCCCTGTGGGGCCCCGGGGCAACGGTGAGTAAGAGACCTAACGGGATCTCCGAAAAGCGGATAGCGCTGGACATCAACTCGAGGGTTGGTCGGGTTCTCCTGGGACTCGGCTGATTCGCGGGTCTCTCTTTGGGCAAAGACTGGACTGACTTGCGCGGCCTTAGCGGGCTGCGTCGAACGAACTGGTCGGCGTCCACGAGCTAAGCTCTAACTAGCCCGTTCCCTGGCGCGCTAGTGGAGGAATTCGCCGCGACAAATAGTAAATCCGATACTGGGAATGTCGAGAAACGCGCGCCCCCCACTTCTGCCTTGCAGGAAACTTATATGCCAAACTGTGATGGTGCCCGCTTTTTCCCGTGTCTGTGTCTATCATTATTGTATGGTTAAGGCCGTTGGCGGCCTTAGTTACTGCTCTAATGCAGCAACGTGCATGGTCTATACTTGTGTCGCCACTAAGGGCAAGGCAGAACGTAAAAGACTCGAGAGGGAGCCAGATCAGCCTGAAAGCCAAGCAACGTGCAACGCGCTCTTCTGTCGTGCTGAGCTGGATAGAGCGATAGCTAAGTGTAAAAACCGAAACGCTCGGGGCCAGACAAGGTTACCCCTGAGATGGTAAAACACCTTGGGGGCATTGCAAGAGGTAAACTCCTGGAGGTTATGAATCGAACCAGAGTCCAGACTGCCCGGGGCCTGGAAGAGTGCTATTATTGTGCCAGTCCTTAAGAAGGGAAAAGACGCTACTAACGTGGAGTCCTACAGACCCATTTCACTAACCTCAACACTTGGCAAAGTTGCTGAGCGAATGGTTGACGAGCGGCTAGTTTGGTCCTTTGAGAGTGCCGGTATCCTGGCGCCAGAGCAGGCCGGCTTTAGGGAAGGCTTGAGCCCTATCGACCAGGTCACAACATTCGCACAGGAGGTGACCGACGGGTTCCAGAGGTCCGAAAGCACATATGCAGTGTTCATAGACCTAAAACAGGCTTATGACCGTGTGTGGAAGCAAGGCCTCTATCTTAGGTTAAGAGCCATGAGTGTGCGGGGCAAGATATACAATTGGATACAATCCTTTCTGTCTGGGAGGAGCACACGTACAAAATACCAGCACCCCCTTAGCAAGCCAAAACAACAACTCAATGGCCTGCCTCAGGGCTCTGCCCTGTCCTGTACACTTTTCATGGCCTTTCTTAATGATTTGCCCAGCTCACTACGGTCCAAAATACTGCTATATGCTGATGCCATTGTCCTCTGGTCAACCGGAAAGAAAGCCGACCAAATTCAGGCGGCACTTCAAGCAGACCTCCATACCATCTCCTCGTATTGCGACAAATGGCAGATTTTGATAAACATTGCCAAAACGACCTGGTCCCTGTTCAGCCTAGGGATCGACATTTTTAAGGCTCCATTCGAGCTTCAACTCGGTGGGCTGCGACTCCAACGTGAAAACACGCCAAAATATTTAGTGGTGACCCTGGATAGAAAGCTCCAGCACGTCCAGGAAGTTGAAAGAAAAGCCTCGGAGAAGTTAGCGTTATTAAGAAAGCTGGCCAGCACAAAGTGGGGTGCCAAAGCTGACATGCTACGCACATTGTACTTAGGGGCAGTCAGATCACAAATTGAATACAGCTACACAGTTCAAGTATAAGCTAGTAAAACTGCCCTCGATACGTTTCGGCATTGAAGAATGCAAGAAAACGCCTTTGTGGCTTTGCCCCGAACTCTATTGATGAATAATGAGCTGTAGATGTCAGGAGAATACGTTTCTGCAGGGAAGAATGCAAGAAAACGCTTTTGGCGTCGGGGCTACGCCCCGAACTCTATTGATGAATAATGAGCAGTAGATGTCAGAAGAAAGCGTTTCTGCATTGAAGAATGCAAGAAAACGCTTTTGGCGTCGGGGCGAACCCACTAGGAAACCTTATAGCGCTGCCCCAGTTGTTTTGTTTTTCGCCGGAGGTTGAGAAATGCTGCTTTTTTTATTCTCATATGTATATGAAATATATATGTGTGTGTGTGCTGTACGCACGTTTATGCATAGGGTTAGGGTTTATTGGGCGTTAGGGTTAGGGTTTGGAAAAAAATCGCCCCCCCCCACTCCAAAGTTCTGGATCCGCCAGCGCGATACCGTCACTGTGGAGAGAGCGTCGAAACAGTGTCGCATGTCTTGTACGAGTGTCCCCAGCTCCGCGAGCTAACGGGGGACCTGTCTGAGCAGTCACTCGACTTGTATGGTAGCTATGAGGCACTACGCCGCACGGCTAAGTTTCTTGCCATAGCACTACGGGACGACTAGTCTTTCCTGCTCTGTTTTTTCAATAGGAGTTCATCTCAGGTTAACGACCAGGAGCAGTCCCTCAAGGGGCGTTACATAATTGACGTGTCCACCGTAAGTGAACGCAAAATCAAACTCCAAGTTTAACCCCCGAGTCTCACCCCCCCCCCTTTTCAGACAGGGTGGCGCGAAGGAGGAACGCGCCGCCCACTTCAGGCCGGTGGAAGGGAGCTCTTGTTCGCTTTTGATGGCCTTTGAGTTCCAAGTGTAATGCACAACTCTACTAAACAATTTCAGATGAAACACAAGAATTGTCTTCTCTTTTCTTTCTGTAGCACACGCGGTGACAGCCCTTAACTGAGACGATGGTTTTGATTTTAAAAACAAATAGAACGAATTTTATCGATGCATGATGGTTCAGTCCATTGGATGGTGGCAGAGTGGTAAAGCGCTTGGCTTCCGAACCGGAGGGTCCCGGGTTCGAATCCTGGTGAAGACTGGGATTTTTAATTTATGGGTCTTTATGACGTCTCTGAGTCCACCCAGCTTTCATGGGTACCTGACATTAGTTGGGAAAAAGTAAGGGCGGCTGATCGTTGTACTGACCAATTGATACCCTCATTAAATTTGGGCTATAACTTTTACATCCTCTGCATAGGGGAAGTTTACTTATTTACTTTTTCTTTTCGTTCTATCTTGTTATATTGTATTCGTAATATAACAATCAGTTACTAGTACACAACCTATACTGATATGCATTATTACTTCTTCATATTATTTTCATTCACATTTCAGAACCGCTGCAGTTAAAATGTAATTTTGAAAACATTTTGAAATCATTGAACTATTATAGATAATGCGGTAGTAGATCCTTTTTTACTTTACCTTTCCCTTAGTCTGTTGGACCGTTGGGGCACCATTCAAGATTTGTCGACCATCTTTCTCCATTCCTCTCTGTCGTTTGCCTTAGATAGAACCTCTTTCAATGGCAGGTCCGTCCATTCTTTCTCTGTCTATCTCTTCTTCTTTTTCCTGGTACTGTTCTCTGTAGGAAGGTCTTTGCAAGTCAGGACTCTCTCAAAGACAGACTATAGAGCCTGCATAATCTACGTTTGTACTCTGCCCTCATCTCTTATATCACAGATCATACAGTCTATACAATCTACGTTTGTATTCTGCCATAGCCTCAAGATTCATGACCATCAGAAGAATACTCCGAAGCGTGTACCACAAGTCTAGGCAGCCCCTTTTGTTACCAAAAGAGAGATATTTCTGGCAATGTGCCACATCATAAGGGAAACCGCAATGAATATTGTTTCCTTTTAATAAAACAAAATCTGGTAGTGTTAATACTAATACTATTGCATACAATTTAATGTGTGCCCCGTAGTGCATAAAGAGAGAAGATAAAGGCGGTTTACAAATCAATACAAATAAAATAAGGCCAAGATTAGGTAACAACCGGGCTTATAATAGAAACCTTCGCTCTATTAAAACATGATAGGAAAAAAAATGCACGTTTTGAATAATAAACAAAATATGTGTGAAAATCTCTAATGACTATTTAATCCTATGATTTGGGACTGGCGTCTAGCAGCCATCTCGATTAGCTGTGACTGACAGTGATAAATGGCCTTTTTTTTTTTTTGAAGCCATGACATTCAGATTTACGTAATGAATTAAAAAAAAAAGAATCACGCAAAAAATAAAATAAAGTTCATACATTTTTACAACTATAGTCTAAGTGTCAAAAGACAATGGTCAGCATATTTTTTTATATTTAATGAAGAAAAAAAAAGTTTATCTAGTTGTATATCGAAAAGTCACTTTTGTTTTTACAGAGCTTATTTCGACTCACTGTCTGTCTGACTGTCTGTTTGTCTGTACTGGTACAAATTTTGAACACGCTAGTTCTTCCACACACATTCTCGGATCAAGTGGAAACGTTACACAATTATTCATTGGCGTAGACAAGACAGGAATAAAAAACAACAACAAACAAACAAACAAACCATAAGTCCATTAATTACTTGTTATAAATAATTTGGTTAATACCAACAAAGGAAATTAATCTTTCAGTATTCACATATATGGCTAAATATGTTGTTTTTCCCCCTTAAATAACTGTATACACTATTTATCCAGCTCTCATTCTCAAATGAATTTGAAACTTTAAACAATTCTTTATTGTACCTAACAAAACATCAATCAATAATAAAATTGATCTATTAGTCAATTCTTTATTGGTAATTTTTTTTAATATCGAAAAAGGGAAGTAAATTCTACATTCTTGAGTGATATATATTTTTATACTTTGAAAAATTATAACGATCAAACTTGAGTTTTCCCAGCCAACGAGCTAGTAATTCTTTTCTCAGCGATAAACATCAACTGTTGCATTTCTAGGAAAATCATTCAAGTCGTTTTGGATACGACTTCAATAGAGTTATTGTAAAATAAAAGCAAAAACATTGTAAGCATGCTATACATTCACTAAAGAGGTACTCAGATCAAAAGGAGAAATATCTAGGTCAAGAATATAATTACATACTGTACCGTGATTAAACATTAAGCTTTGGCAATGCCAATCAGATAGTTACATTAGGCCTCCAATTATAATTTTGTAACATTATACTTATAAACGAAAATATTTAATGTTGGGGGCCGCGAATAATAATTGTAAAAAGGGGTCGCCAAGCTAAAAAGGTTGAGAACCGCTGCTCTAGAATATCCTTGACACTGTTTAAACATTAACCTTTAAAATGTAAACTTAAAAACAAACAAGATCAACCCAGATTAGCAGGTCTATGGAATGCTTTAAGATCAACAAACAATATCGCATGCCTACAAATAGTGGCATTTCTGAGTTTAAAACAATGATCTATTTATCAATTTCAGGAGGCGGTGACTGGAAATTAATCTAGCGTAGCTGATAAGTATTAGTCATATATCCGCCCGGTGGCTAGATCTACTGTTTTCTTCCAAGCGTCATACTTAACAGTTACTGACTACACTTGTCACAGTCTGATATTTCAAGCAGCCTCAGGTTTTGGAATGAATAGGAACAAACTAAAAAGAAAGGAACACGGGATGGGGGTAGGGAGGCCTATGGTTTAAGAATGTCATTGCAAAGTAAATGTAAACAGATATCTCACAAATATTCGCTGCTCCTCTCGCGCCCCTGCTCCCTGTCTCCGAGGCGTGTTGTGTCACCATACAAATACAAGTTCTACTTAATATTCAGCTTCTGTGCAGCGACCCTCCCCCCCCCCCCCGTTCTGGTGTTCCCTGAGGATAGTGGTTCCCAAACTGTTTCGTGGTTCCCAACCTGTTTCGTGGTTCAGCATGGGTGGGGGGACATATTATTTCAAGGTTCTCGTCACGCATGCCCGCAAGCAATCGTAGGATCTAACGAAGTCATTGTGCACTGCGGGCAAAAGTTAAGAGGGCTCGGATATGGCCCGCTGGCCGTAGGTTTGGAATCGCTGCCAGGGAACAATTCCTCTGTAGCTCCAGCGTGCATAAGGCGCATAAAATTAGACGATGACTTTAAAAGCTACAGGCTGTATTTTTTGCTCGTCTATACTTTATAGAACTGAAGTATATTTTTATGACACATTATTATCAGTTCCTCTGAGTCTCCCAATGCTCTTTTAATCCAAGAAATTTATAGTTACACATCTTAGCAATTTTTTTGGTTGAATGTGGTAGGAATACTTTGGTGAAGATTATCTTTAGGGTTATTACAGTAAACTGATCAACAGGAAAGGTCGCCATAAAGAGGCCCATCTCTTGGTAAAGATGTTGTGTCACGTGAAATTCTAATATGTCCGAGCGACGCCGTTCGTTTTAGAAGGCCTCAACACTGACATGGGACGTCGCAGCCTGTGACGAGCTATTGGTCTCCATTGCCCACATGTTGCAACGTTGCAGGTCAGTGTTCAGGTCTCGTTAACAATTGGTCTCGGGCTGAGTGGATACAAAGAAACCTGACAGCTCGCGTCGTAACAATACCAAACATATTCTAGTCCAGGTTCAGGTTCTTATATTGATGAATGATAATGACGACTTTATTATGCCAGCCTTTTTGTCTAAATATTCAAAGACTTAGCCAACTTTTCACTTCTCTCGATAATAAAAATTCTATCATAAATAGATATCAGAAGCCATAAATCTTCTTTTATATCCATTAAAAACATACGTTAATGCGTCCTCTACTATCATCAGATAGAACAAACCTAACATACGCAGTAATCTCGTCATCTCATCAGAAAGTAGATCTTTCCTTTTTTGTAGCCTCTTTGAATATCCTTATTCCATTAATAGAAAGTCCATGACCAAACCTTTGATTAAAAAAAAACAGCTTTTAAAATTCTGTTTTGACAAAGACTGCATAAAATCATAATGGCTACGTTCCCTAACCAAATTTAATTTTTTGTAATGAAGATACAGAAACTATAGTACTAATCGAGGTAAAAGTAGATCTCAAGTTGTTTGCTTTTTTTACTTTTTAACTTATATTTATTTTTCGGGGCGCGGCGGCTGAGTGATTAAGCGCTTGGCTCCCAAATCTGGAGTCCTGAGTTCGAATGTTGGTTTTGAATTTCGGAATTTTCAGGGTTCCCCTGAGTCTACCCAGCTCTGTTGGATACCTGACTTAACTTGGCGAACATAAAGGCGGTGGGTCGTTGTGCTGGCCACATGACACTCTGCTCGTTAACCGTTGGCCAAATAAACAAATGAGCTTAACCATCGTCTGCTCTCTGGATCGCAAGGTCTGAAAGGGGAACTTTACTTTCTTTTTCTATATTTGTTTTTAGAATCACTTAGTGTTGTCATGCATATGTAGATTGGACATGCCATTTCAGAAGTTACATCTGATAACCCAAGGCATGCCGTGTATCCTTTAAAAGGGGAATACATAATGGAATTCCTTTTTAAGAATTTAAAAAATTCAATCCTCAAATTAAAAACCAAAAACTTAGAACACACGCAGGACTTTTATAAAAAAAAATATAATTAATTTCAACAGCAATTTCATAAAAGTAAATTTAACATGAAGCTTATGAACTGAACTTTTTTTTTTTTACCTTGAAACAAGCTGGTATCCTCTATATTAAGGTTTTTAAAACCAATATATAAGCATGCACTTTTATCAGCATCGGATTATTTTCCTTTCATTAATTTGCTCTTCTTTGTAGAAACTCGAAGCTTCGATAAGCCAATTTCTCTTGGGACACTGATACGAACACAAGGTGATACATACTTTATCAATAAGTAGAATTTCAGCATAGTTTCTTAAATTCGACTTATCTTCGGTGAATCTAAACAAATTTGTCCAACCTTTTTATTTTCTATAAGGTGGAGCTCAATTACAAACCTAATTTGAGCTGGTGTTTCTTTGTCAAAAAATAACTTTTGTATTTCTAATTCAATCTTCAATCTAAAGATAACAACAAAAACCTATGGTCATACATTAAGTCTAAGAAAATGGAAACAACAGGCATAGCGCCATTAAAAGATGAACATAACATAATACATAATGATAATGAAACTAAAGCAAACATCCTAAACAAATACTTTGCATCAGCATTCTCAGCCCCAGGAGACAAAGACATATTACTGAATTTGAACCAAGTAGACAACATAGAAGATTTTTCTAAGGCTTTTGACTAAGTTCACCACCATAGTTTGCTTAAAAAATTAAAATATTTTGGCATTAATGGTCCACTGCATCAGTGGATTAAAGATTTTCTGATAGGGAGAGAACAAACTGTAATAATAAATGGCTCTAAATCAACACCGATAACAGTAAACTCAGGTGTACCTCAAGGAACAGTCTTGGGTCCACTACTATTTTTAATTTACATAAATGATTTACCAAATTGCATTACTTCAGGAACAAAAGTCAGATTATTTGCAGACGATTGCATAATATATAGAACAATAAAAACAACACAAGACACAGATATTTTACAAAGAGAATTAGATCAATTACAGAAATGGGAATCAAATTGGAGCATGTCTTTCCACCCAGAAAAATGTCAGTTGTTAAGAGTAACAAAAAAACTAAAACAAATTAATTCCACTTATCTTATTTATGGCCAACCAGTAACACAGACTAAAAACGCAAAATACCTAGGTGTTATAATAAATGAAAAACTGTCATGGAATCCACATATTGATGAAACTATAAAAAAATCAAACAAAGCATTAGGATTTATTATAAGAAATTTCTATAATTCAAATAAGAACATAAAACTAAAATGTTATTTAACCTTGGTTAGGCCAATAATAGAATATGCATCCTCCATTTGGGACCCCTCAACTCAAGAAAACATTAAAAATCTGGAACAGACACAAAATAGAGCAGTGAGATTCATAACAAATGAATATTCACATTTGACTAGAGTAACGCCTATAGTAAAATCACTAAATTTAGAAAGCCTTCAGGACAGAAGACTCAAAAGTAAAGTAGCAATTATACATAAAACACTGAACCATAATCTTCAAATACAAAAACAAAACTTAATAAAATACTCTGAAAGACACAAAGATAAAGGCACATTCCTCATCCCATATGCTAGGACAAATTTGTACAAATACTCCTTCTTCCCTAGTGCTATTAGAGCATGGAATTGGTTGCCTGAGCTAGCCAGGAAAACCAGTGACTTGGCAGAATTTAAGTCATTGGTTAATATGCATGACTAAATGCATGACGCGTAGGACGTAATCATCTTCTTTTTTGAAGTAACGTCTGTATTATATAAGATAAGATAAGTCACTTTCGAGAGTGAAGAATACAAAAGATGTTGTGTTGTGATTTCCAACTGCCTAGAAACATACGTCAGATCTAGAGACATAATTGTTTGTTTTTTTATTTTACTAGCGAAACACGGATCTATAATTTTGTTCAATTCATAAGTAGTCTATATCATTGAAAACATTTTAAAGAAACTTCTCTTTTGAAAATTGAAAAGTATTTGAGATGTTAGAGAAGAATCTTTTCCCCCTTTCAAATTGAATCTAAACTATGCTCAAAAAAGATAAACAGTGTGGATTTTTTGGTTGCCAGGTAGTCAGAGCAGTCAGTTTAGATTGTGTAACATTAAATAGTCGGGAACTGTTTTTTTCTCTTTTGTATGAGAACAACCTTCTAGTAACGAAAATATCGATTGGTGTCTTATTTATTTATAATTTAGGAATTCATTTTAGAAATCAAAAAAATCAAAAACAAATAAAACATCTTATCGTATCTTATCTTATATAATACAGACGCTACTCCAAAAAAAGATGAATACGTCTTACGCATCATGCATTTAGTCATGCATATTAACCAATGATCTAAATTCTGCTAAGTCACTGATTTTCCTGGCTAGCTCAGGCAACCCATTCCATGCTCTAATAGCACTAGGGAAGAGGGAGTATTAGTACAAATTTGTCCTAGCATATGGAGCGAGGAATGTTCCTTTATCTTTGTGTCTCTCTGAGTATTTTATTAGGTTTTGTTTTTGTATTTGAAGATTATGGTTCAGTGTTTTATGTATAATTGCTACTTTACTTTTGAGTTTTCTTTCTTGAAGCCTTTCAATATTTAGTGTTTTTATTGAAGGCCTTACTCTAGTCAAATGTGAATATTCGTTTGTTATGAATCTCACTGCTCTATTTTGTGTCTGGATTGTTGTGAGCATAGAAATGTAGAAATGTCGAAGATTGTCTGCTTATTGTTGACTACTTCATCTATTTCTATCTAGCATGCTTCCTAATGTATTTCTGCCTAATGTATTTTCTGTCTATTTGTATTTTTAGAACTGGCCAACTCAAAGAAGAGTATGATAAGCGACTTATTAATGTGAGTAGTTTTTTTTTTTTTTTGTTCTTTATTTAAACGCTGTATCCTTTATAATGTGATTGTTTGTTACACGTACTTTTTGTCAAAGGTGAAGTCAAATAGAACTTTTAAAATATCCTTTTATGTTCAATGAGTTTTGAACATTGAAGCCTGGACAATGGACAGTATCTCGGAACCTTGTCACCATCACATCTGTTGCCCCCATCTCCACACAGCTGGTGGGTCCAATGGAACAGTAAATAGCCGACACAGTTTGGGATCAGTAGCGTCGCGGGGTCTGCCAGAGTGAAGCACTATGTGCCACAAGCTACCTAATAGGATCCAGCTTATGATGATTTTTTTCTCATGATTGAATGAAATTTTGAATGAAATTTTAGATTAGCCCGCGACATTTATCTTTTAAAGATTTTTTTTTTATCTTAACAGGTTTTCCAACTGCTGTCTCTCTCTCCCTCTCTTTCTCTCTAGACAGACAGATAGACAGACAGATAGATAGATAGATAGATAGACAGACAGACAGACAGACAGACAGACAGACACAGACAGACAGACAGACAGAAAGATAGATAGATAGATAGATAGATAGATAGACAGACAGACAGACATATAGATATATAGATATTATTTTTAAAATAAAACAGTTTCTTGTTGTTTTTTCCTTAACAATCAAATGTGCACCTTGCGTACTTGTTAAAACCTAGTTTGATCAAAGTGGGTTCCCGGATGCATATCAGTGGTATGCAAATGTACTCTTACCATAATAAAAATCATTAATTTACCCATTAAAAACATTATAAATTACATATAATCTAGGGGGGTTACACTTATGCATGTAGTTCAAAAGGTATGTGTATGTGTACCACAACTGTTGGACATTACTAGTAAATAAAGACATTGACCTACAAAATGATCAGTCATTTCGTGTGAGATGTATGCTGACTTCCATGCGTCTAGGGCAGGAAAAGGAAAAGCAAATGAAAGCAACAACTATGAACAATTTCCGAACAAAGGTTTTACATTTGTTGTGAAACCATAAAATTCTTTTTTTTTTTACAATGTATCTTTTTGAAAATAAAGTGGAAGTTGCATTAAATAATTTTCTGGATAGATGCCTGTCCTGAACACGTATCGCTATTAATCAATCCCGGGATTGACTTCAACTACGATTGTATTTAGTATTAATTATTTTGGAAAGCATTCACTGTTTCTCGTAAATTGTAATATCAATATTTTTGCAATTACATTACCTTTTATTTAAAAAACAAAATAAAAAAACAATATCTTCTTTGTATGTTTATGTGAAATATAAAAATCCAATTTCTTTATATGAATGTACATTTAACTGTGTTGAAGAATGGTTCTCGTGCTTTGCTCTTTTGGTCATGTCTGATAAACGTGCTAGAACCACCGAGGATATCACAAGGTCTTCTGAAATGTGTAGAATAGTAGCCTACTGAACAGCTCCCTAGTTGATGGTCATGTTTGCACTGGGTAATTTCAGAATGGTACAGAATACAACCCCAGCCTACAGCTGAATGGTGACTTGGGTGACAGGAACATTGTTTGCTTTGATTAGTTCAGTTTCAAATGTACACTATTAGACATAAAAACATTTATAATACTTGAAATTCACGCCGATATGTCAGCTATCAAGCAGCCCCCCCCCCCCCCCCGCTCTTTCACCAAAACGTATTGGAAAACAAAAATCCGTTTTCTTCAATAACCTGCAAATCATCCACTGCAGGGGCCGAAAAGTCTCCATAGATGTCCAAACCTCATCACTGGACAAACTCCAAAATGTTGCAGATTATAAGCCTCGCCCACAGTTGGTCGATAAATGGATGACGCTCGGGAGCATTGACTCCTTGGGCTGGTCCAAGGTTTTTAGAAATTCGTCTTTGGAAAATTGAGTCCGAGGTCCCAACTGACTTTGTATTGTAAGTGATAAACAAGGAACTGTCTCAAATTCGGATTCAAAAACGTATGTATCTGGTGAAGTAGATCTAGTCATACATTCTTTCAGGACTACTGCGTCCTCGGAAATCTTCATCCTTTTGTTTTGTTGCCCTCTGTGTTGTGGATACAAACTAACCCTAACCCTAACCGATAACTATACTATTTAAAGAGATTGAACTCTGTAACGATAAAATCTATTGTTTACCGTATCACTAAAAGCTCTTAACCCCTTCTAGGTACACAATTATACTCACTGACTATGGTAAGTGACCTGCTCAACTATGTACAATATCAGAAATACCTAAACTAATTGAGAACCTGTTACAAAAGTGTCACACCTGACCGCTCACATCGCTGCTAAGTGTATGTGACCTGACCATAAATCAAACTCTCATTAATAATTTTGTTGTCTATATATAATTCTCTTTAGTCACACTCCGATCCTATTTGTAATTTAAATTTTTAAATATTAACCTCCATAAAAATGTTCTTATTTTTTTCCCCCTGTAATACCGCAATAAAAACCTTGAAGTCGATAAGCTTCCTGAGGTCCTCGGTATAGCAAGGTGCACAGGAGACATGTTACAAAACATCTTGGACGGATTAGTCTTGCTTCCTTCCTTGTCTTGATTATATAGACCACTGACACTGCCGAGTTATCGCTTTCATTGTCAGTTATTTCCCTTGCCTTCCATATATTTACGTTGTAACCATGGAATTATACTAAATTCCATGCTGTAACTCAGCTTTGTGCGAGAAAGTATTTTACATAATCAAAATATATTATTGGAATTCCCAGCGGGTTTCATTGGATTAAGTAATAGACTGCCTGTGCATAAGTCCAATTCTTCGAGTGGGGCAAATAATTTGGTGTAAGTGTTAAATAAACATGACATGTACAAGAAGCAGACATGGAAATCCTTAAATTGACCCTCGTCTGCGTAGGTATAATCAGCAGGTTGAGAAACACGATCTCGTCACGTGAGGCCGGATCAGCCCAGACAGTGTACTAATAAAGTCAACAGTTGATATTGTCATCATGCAGACGTCAGGAGTATCAACGTGTTGACTTTAAGGGAAGAGAAAGTCAACTTGACCTTTTTTTTTTTTTTTTTTGTGGTAGTAAGGGTAGTAAAGCCTGGTGACGATTAAACGAAATTTTATATTTGCTCAGGTTTTTCTTTCACACTAGATCAAGTTTTTTTGCTTGTGGCTTAAATACTCGCAGTTAAAGCTATATATATATATATATATATATATATATATATATATATATATATATATATATATATATATATATATATATATATATATATATATATATATATATATATATATATATATATATATATATATATAAATAGATAGATAGATAGATAGATAGATAGATAGATAGATAGATAGATAGACAGACAGACAGACAGACAGACAGATAGACAGATTTGCATTTTGAATTTTTACAGACCAGCATTAAAAGCCTAAAAATCTAAAATAAAACTTAAGAAGAGAAACGAATCAATTTTTCCCAATAAAACTGAACGTTGTAACAGGCCAACAATATAATGGCAGACGTCCATTAAATGTCACCGTGTCATGACAGAAAATATCAAATGTGCACCGCATTTCTAGAGTTGATAGAACTCTCTGCATCATGCACGATAGGACAGGTAGACTATCGCTTTTCGCATCTATCGCTCCCCCCTTTTCTCTCTCTCTCTCTCTCTCTCTCTCTCTCTCTACGTCTGGTTAAAAACTTGTTCTTATACTTGAGTGCAGTCATTCGTGTTCTATGTTCTGTAATAGGTTTGTGACAATACCGTTTGTAGCGAGATTTTTCTCCCCCGAACATAATATCCGAATCCACACTTGTGTTCGCTGTCTCCAAGATTTAAGAGCCACTTGCTCTGTGTATGGGGCCTGTGTTCACTTCCAGTGGAGTGTTTTCTATAGAAGTTTTGGATGCTTTGAAATGAATTTGAGGATTTGAACATTGGAATTGCTGTGTACAAACATACATCTAGAATCTAGTGTTAACTTGTTACATTTTGTGGTGTCCCGTCTATGTGAGTATTTCAATAATTTTCTTTGTATTAGTTAAAGTAAAACTTTTTTTTCGTAAAAATTTAATTGCCATCAACCATAGCACCAACACATAATTGAATAGCTGGCAATACTAAATTGTGTTTGACACTTATTACTATATCGTCAACAATGGTCTTCTTACTGAATGCAAAGAGTTGAGGTTCTTTTGTAATCATTTTTAACTTGACCAAAAGCAACCAAAAAATAAAAAAACGCTAGATAGTATTTAGACAATTTTTCCATTTGGGAGGTTGCAAATTCTGTGAATCAAACTATTATCAATTTATACGATGCTGTGTCCGAAATAATACAATTATTGACGTTAGACAGGTTTGTGGACCTGGTAGATCAATGTGGATTTTACGGTTAACGAGGATGTTATGTGGCCAGCACAACGACCAACCGCCTTTGCTTTTCCCCAACTAATGTCAGGTAAACATAAGAGCTGGGTGAACTGAGAGGCGCCCGAAGATCCCGAAATTAAAAATCCCAGTCTTCACCAGGTTTTTTGGGTGGGAGTGTTTAACTTCAAGAAAATCCACAAAATGAAGTAATTATCTACTTATCCTTGTATCTTGAGTTGAGTCACTCGGAAAGCCGTTTTCATTGTCAGACCAGGCACTAACAAGGTTTTGTTTGTTTATTTTACATTTCTATTCCAAAATTACGACTTTTGTGTGTCTAGTATTACAGTAAAAGATAGTTATCGTTTAAAGTCATTGGTATTTGTTTCATTTGTGGTCAGAGGGTGTGAGATTAAAGCTTCTAAATTGTTTCTCTCCCTTTTTTTATTTTAAATTTTCTTTATTTGACTTTGTCTTCTACAAGAAACATTTCTTCTTTGTCTTTGTTTGAGTCATCCTATATGTGTTTATTTGTATGGTGTTAAGGTGAATGGGGGATGTTTAAAGTATGCGATTATGCGATTCCTTAAAGAATACTGCAACACATCGTCGCTTAAAGCCTGTCTACACAACCTTACAAAGCACCTAAGTTATCACACCAAAAGCATTTCATTGTATTCAAGAAACCGTCGTCTGTTCTGCATTGACCCCACGCCCCCACCACCACCACATTTTTTTCTTCTTAGTCTTTCTCATTAAGAAACACATTCCGTTCCAATGGCCCTATGTCGATGTTCCGATTGTTGGATTACACTGTAACAGAATGTACTTCATCAGATGAACACATCCAAATTAACTGGCACGCGTGCCTGGAATCCAATGACCTATCTCTTTGTTACTGTCGTCTGCTGGAAAGAAACAAAGGGCGTTGCGCACTACGGTAAACACGGCCTATAATTGCAGACGTGATTGTGATATCGGGTTATTCTGATGAGATAATAACAGAGAGGGGAAGGGGGGGGGGAGATTGAAGAACAACATTGCACGTGACTTTCTAAAAGTAAACAAACAAAAACAGATCTTTTTAAATCCCTATAGATCACTATTTAGTGGCCTAGTTTGGGCGCTTGATCTCTTTAAGAGCCCCTGCATTTTGACATTCAACTTCATGACACGAGATAATTGTGTAATTTAATATTTAGTTTAAAAATTCAAACACTCATTTTGGGGCCCCCTTAAGTGGGGGCCAGGGGGAAATTTTCCAGTTCTCTTCCACCACAGCTACGCCACTGCTTCTATTAAGTGAACTATAAACAACTTTTGGTAAACTGTAAGGAATAATAAAAATACATGTTTTTATTACACACGGCTGACAGCACTTGAGAAGGAAAAAAAATGGCATAATTGTCTTTAAAAATGTGAAGTGTTGAGTACATTTGTAATATCATCTTATCCTATCTTGGTAACCTAGCGTCACGTAATTATTATCTTCAAGCTGAAGGTCAACATTGTTTTAATTGTCTAAACAATAAATAGCATATTCGAGAAACAACAGTTACTTTCCAATAGTACTAAAAATAGCCAATAGAGTTAAAAATACAGTAGTTCTTTCTTGCATTATGGAGAAGCTAATTTCAGAGAGGATATAAATACAACAGAAGTTAATAAGTTTCAAGGTTCATGTTAAATGCTTTTGTGAAATAATTATTTAAATTAGTTTATATTATGTGTGTGTCTGTGTTTTAGTGTGTGTTCCATCTAGTCATGATTTCTGCTTGAGAAATTCTGATGTTGCTTCCCCTTAACAAATGTCTGGGCTATTTAGTGGAATTGGATTTTAGAACTTTTGTCACACAATTCCAAGACTATTTAAACCCACCCAATGCCACACAGTCACAAAGTTCCAAGACTATTTCAACCCAGCCAATGCCACACAGTCACACAATTCCAAGACTATTTAAATCCACCCAGTGCCACACAGTCACAAAGTTTCAAGACTATCTGAACCCACCCAGTGCCACACAGTCACACAATTCCAAGACTATTTAAACCCACCCAGTGCCACACAGTCACAAAGTTCCAAGACTATTTAAACCCACCCAGTGCCACACAGTCACAAAGTTCCAACACTATTTAAACTCAGCCAATGCCACACAGTCACACAATTCCAAGACTATTTAAACCCACCCAGTGCCACACAGTCACAAAGTTCCAAGACTATTTCAACCCAGCCAATGCCACACAGTCACATAGCGTACAATTCAGTTTCTCGTCCTTTCTTTGGCTCTCTTTATCTTATTCAAAGACGTTAGTAAATACAAGCTAGTGTATCTTAGCTGGAAGTACAAACGACATTTCAAGGTAAACAAAGTGATTCGTGTTAGCAAACAACTGAGAAAGCATCTTGATTAATGTCCGATCGCTGAGATATCGTTCAATCCAATCAATCGATCACTGAAAATCCATCAATCATGTCTATACCTGAGATATTAAGGAAATGCGCCTCACAGAGAAACTGTTAACTGTTCTCAGCTCAGAAACAATTGACATATTTCTTTCTAATGATACTTACATCGATACTTCCCCATTGTTTTGTTGAAGTTATGAACTAAAAATAACTTTTTGTTTTTTTCTACTAATGCATTGGAATGCAGGTAAAAAAAGGAAGGATTAGAAGTTCATGAGAATTTTGGGGCACTGTGTTTGTGTGTTTGATGCACTGTGTTTTGGGCACTGTGTTTGTGTTTGGAGCACTATGTTTAGTGGCACTGTGTTTGGGGGCACTGTGTGTGTGTGTGTTTGATGCACTGTGTTTTGAGGGACTGTGTTTGTGTATTTGGTGCACTGTGTTTGGGGGCACTGTGTTTGTGTATTGGGGGCACTGTGTTTGTGTGTTTGGTGCACTGTGTTTGTGTGTTTGGTGACACTGTGTTTGTGTGCTTAGGGGCACTGTTTTTGTTGAACTATGTTTGTGTGTTAAGTGGCGAAACTAGAAAAAATAGGAAAGATTGACAACAACTGAACGGTGTAGAGTGTTGCATACTCCTCGGTTCTTTTACTCTCTTCTACTGTGACCTCGACTACAAAGTGTTCAGTACGATAGCCTCAACGGCTACATGTTGCAAGGAGAGGGCTCTATAGCCAGTTTCAAATCCTCAAAGCTGTTCATAAACTAGTTTGTGTTTTCTCATTGCGATCTCTTCACAGGATCAGCAGTACAGTCCAGGAATTGGAGGCGTTACGATTTTCAGGGGCGCTTAGCACAATACTTGTAGATGTTATCTGCATCTCAATTCTTTATCCTCCTCCTTTGGCCGGATGTCTGGGAACTCTACTCTAGGAATTAAGGACTTTATGATGGACAACTGAGAAATTTTGATAATTATTCATAATGATCAATGATATCCTTTGATTGTTCATTTCTCCATGTGAGAAGTTTTCAGTATAATCGTCACATTAAAATAAACTTATCTAGGAAAAAATCTTTTCTTAATATGGTGTATCGCATCAGCTTTCATGTCCCAAGAAATTTAGCTTTAATGAGATGTACAATGAAACCTACATATCTCCTGAAATATATAGACAAAAATTGTCATTTTGGGGTATCATTCAATATGGAAAACGCCAATCCTACGCGCGAGAAAAGAAAAAACGGCAGTATGCAATACCCGTAATTGTGTAATCTGGTGAAAGAAGCTTCTCGCGCCTCAAACTAATGAAGAATTACTTGAGGTCAACAATTCTCTTAGACAGATTGAAACATTTGATAATTCTTGCTATTCAGCGTGATCTACGTAGGAAATAAAATTTGTATGTTATACTATATGACTTCGCTACACGCAAGGCTCGTAAAGTAGTTCTGTTTCTGTGGCATTTTACGTCTCGAGAGATTATCTTTTCCCTTTGCAACTTCTTGTGTGACTAAAGAGGCCAATCCTTGATACACAGTTGCGATCGCAGGTTGGGCATAGACCAGGCGCCGTTGCATTTTCACCCTTCTTTCTGCTTCTGTTGTGTATGACGTCTGCAATCCGCGACGTAGTAAAGAATGAATAAAATACAAAGACGAATTTATTTTCTAATACAAACTCTTAAATTTCTTTTATTATCTGTATCCCTACCCAAACTTGGCCTGCGAAATCCGTTTCGCATAGGGCTTTACAACGGTTGAGTTCGGCCCTGCTATTTAGTGACGGGTGAATACAGAGTAGATTACTTATTCTCCTTCCCCCCCCCCTCTTTTTTTTGCCGCTAAAACTACGTAGGGTGGATCTTTCCATGACTTCTTGGTCACAACGGTAATAGGTAATAATAATAGATAACAATAACAATACGGTAAATAAAAAGTAGGTAATAATAAGATAATCATAGGAATTAACTTTTTCGTCATGTGGACAAATACATTTCCGTGGTGCGTGTCACTAGTCGCACCCACACAAAGTATGGCCTACACAACCTATCGTCTACAACTTCATTATGCACTTTGAGCAGACGTTTCGAGGGGCCCGATAGCACGTTATAACTGACCGGATTTGGCCCACGGGTCGTAGTTTGACCTCCGCGTAGAATATGTAATAGAAAGACAGAAAAAAATGCAGCACAGCAAAAATAATTATCTTATCTTATTAATTACAGACGTTCCTACTTAACAGAAGACAATTACGTCCTACGCCTATGTATCAGGGTCGTCTTCCATGTTAATAGCAAATCTAATAACAAACAAATAAAAGATATACCAATTTGCACGAACGTTACTGCATAAACTTTTCAGGGACTTCACTAAAAGACAGGATAGGGGTTGGGAGGGGGGGGGCCTGTTTTTTAAAATAGGTTGGTCTTGTTAAGTCTGTATTTATAATGTTGTGCTAGCGGCTGACATAATGTCAGGGGAACACATATCTCTGTGTCACCGTCATGACGGCACACACCAGATAAGTGTGTCACACGATCGAATAAATTACAGATAAACAAACAAAGCCCTAGAGTGATCTGGACCTAAATAATGCGTTCGAGGCGGTGTCTTCATGTTGAGAGATTATTGGAGTTTTTTTTGACGTTTTCTTAAAGCGTTTCGTGTGTCTGTTGTGTGTGTGTGTCTGTTGTTTGTGTATGTTGTGTGCGTTTGTGTCTGGTGTGTGTGAATGAAGTATGCAAATATAATCCTGACTAACTAAGCGGGCATGTGATAATCTCATTGCAGTTTTATGTATTTAATTACGTTACATCGAGTTTTTTTTTAACACTTGTAAAAATGGACAAATAAATTGCTTTCACCAAAGTATCGTCTGTACCTTCTCTTCTTGCCTCCAACTCTACCTTCTCTTCTTCCTTCCCACTCTACCTTCTCTTCTTCCTTTCCACTCTACCTTCTCTTCTTCCTTCCCACTCTACCTTCTCTTCTTCCTTCCCACTCTACCTTCTCTTCTTCCTTTCCACTCTACCTTCTCTTCTTCCTTCCCACTCTACCTTCTCTTCTTGCCTCCAACTCTACCTTCTCTTCTTCCTTCCCACTCTACCTTCTCTTCTTCCTTCCCACTCTACCTTCTCTTCTTCCTTCCCACTCTACCTTCTCTTCTTCCTTCCCACTCTACCTTCTCTTCTTCCTTCCCACTCTACCTTCTCTTTTTCCTTCCAACTCTACCTTCTCTTCCTTCCCACTCTACCTTCTCTTCTTCCTTTCCACTCTACTTTCTCTTCTTCCTTCCCACTCTACCTTCTCTTCTTCCTTCCCACTCTACCTTCTCTTCTTCCTTCCCACTCTACCTTCTCTTCTTCCTTCCCACTCTACCTTCTCTTCTTCCTTCCCACTCTACCTTCTCTTCTTCTTTCCCGCTCTACCTTCTCTTCTTGCCTCCAACTCTACCTTCTCTTCTTGCCTCCAACTCTACCTTCTCTTCTTCCTTCCCACTCTACCTTCTCTTCTTCCTTCCCACTCTACCTTCTCTTCTTCCTTCCCACTCTACCTTCTCTTCTTCCTTTCCACTCTACCTTCTCTTCTTGCATCCAACTCTACCTTCTCTTCTTCCTTCCCACTCTACCTTCTCTTCTTCCTTCCCACTCTACCTTCTCTCATCTTTTCTTGCGCCCCATTCTAACTTTTCTTGGTTCCCCTATTTGGCCGTTCCTTCTGCCCCCCCCCCCTTTGTCACTTAATGTTTTCTTTATTTTATCTTCTCGTATCCTCCCCATTCCCCCCCCCCCTCTATATTGTCTTTGCCACCCCCTCTCTACCTCCCAATGTCTTAATTAAATATAAATTCAACTTATATTCAAATTGCTAAAAATGTTTATTTTTTTAAACTGTGATTAAAGTGTTAAGGAAGCGAGATCGGGTTTATCAGACCCAAACCGTGTTGCCTACGGCGCCCAGGAGATGCTTCTTGGAACCACTAAACAATTTATCCAAGAAACTTGCCTGCATGCTTGGTTTCTTATGGTTAGGGTCGTTATTATTTTGTGTGTGTAAATATTAAAGTGTATTAGGTTTGTTAATCTTAGAATCATTGAGACAGAGGGTGTCACTTCCTGTTGACATACTTCATTTTAAAAATAGTTTCAATTTTGTGGGTGATTGCCAATATTTCGTCTTGAAAGAGCTAGCCTAGTATGACTATTTGACACAGGGACATTATTTACCTCAAAAGCTGCTCCCCCCTCCCCTAGCTCTTCAAATGTAAATACTCTAATAGATCTCTAACATGAGTTGGGGAAAGTAAGGACGGTTGATCGTTGTGTTTGCCACACGACACCCTCATGGGCCATCAAAACAGTTGTATGTTTTTTCTTCAGTGTATGTCTTCTAATGGTCACTATGTACTCAAACCTTGAATTGTATGGAACTCGTCTAAATGTATTACGCTGTTCAGCCAACTCAAAGAGGGGAAGGGACATGTATACTGGTTTGGAATATAGTCTGAATAATACTAGCCAAATACTAAAGAAGACAATGTTAAGAAATCAGTAAACACGTAACTTTTTTCTATTTTTATATTTGACTAAGCCTTACTTTATAGAGACTGTTTATGCATATCTTTTTTTTTTTTTTAAACTTATCAGTTGTTTTTTTGTTCTTGTTTGGGGGTGGGGGGGGGGTCAGGGCTATATGAGGCTATTTCACTCCCACTTGCGCTCTTCGCGCAGGCGCACAGGACTCTCTGTCCAACAATTTCTTTGTAAGGTCTCGCCATGTATCAGCAAACTGCTAATCGTACATAAACACTGACAAATTTCTGAATCCAAAATTTTCATGTGCTTCTTTATGATTATTTTATTTACCTTATAAAATATAGTTGTTACTTCAAAAAAAAAATCTAGTCATTAATAAATGACAAACTTTGCCAAATCGTTGGTTTTCCTGGCTGATTAAGGCAACCCATTCTATGCTTTAATAGCACTAGTTTTGTTTATTTTTTACTCTAATTTCTGTAAATTTCATTTAGAGCAATGATTCCCAAAGTGGTCTATATAGACGTACATCTGATATTATTTTAAAAAATTCTTTAAGCAACAAAACAGTACGCACATCGGTGGTATGAGTTATAACAAAAGCTTCTTATGTAATTCTTTGCCAACGACATATATACAGTTTGGGATCAGCGGCCTCCCATGCTCTGATAGGGTGTAGCGCTGTGTGCTGCATACTGCCTAGGGGTCTCGGCTCCTTATTTTTCTCGGGTTGAGCCACGAAACCGTTCCCATGTTTAGGGTCTGTATATCCCCTTGCTTTGTGGGTTGCAAGCCTAGGCTTATGAGTCCCTCATGCCCAAAGCTTACTGGTTTAGACGCCAGTTACTTCGCCCCTTCTCCTGTTTGAGAAAACATTTCCGTGGACCAAATATTTGGTCCAGACGTGAAAGATGAAAAATACACAAGAAACTGCTCTTTACGCAAACTTTTACAGTGATACTTAATCCAATTAATTAATTAATTGATATTTATTGTTGGAAGAACTACTTCATAGAACAACAAATTCCTATATGAAGCATAATATCCATAGCAACGGATGATGAATCTGTAAAAAAAACAACAACACATATTTCAAGTGTATTTGGTGGTTCCAGTAATACATATTAATTGTTATTTTAATTGGTATAAATTAGAATTTTATCAATAAAAAAGATAGATCTCTCTTAACTTACTAAGTAGCTTTAAATTACTTATTTACTCGACTCTCTACAGTTAAAAATTACTTTAAAAAAATGGAGTTGGTCAATTTTCGAAAATGGAGTAGCGTATAAGTTTAGCAGGGGGTGTACCGAAAACCACAAAACAATGGCAAGTGGTCTACAAGACAAAAAAGTTTGGGAACCACTGATTTAGAGCAAGAACACCAATATAACTTGTCCATAGTGCACAAACGCATCTAAACAAAGATTTAATGTTCGTATTAATAGAATCTCATTCTTAATACACCTTAATTTGATTGGGTGTGCATGTTCATCTTATAGTTATTTAGTATGGCTAGCTAGAGGGTAGGAAAGACTTTTTTCCAGAAGTTTATCAGTTTTTTGACAGATTATTTTAAGTTTATTAAAGGCGGCGTAAACCTTTGAGGTACCGTTGAGTTTATTTTTCCCATGTAGTTAACTTACTCCATGGAGTGTATTTGCCTCACAGAATGTAGTTGCCCAAAGGAGTGTAGCTTCACATATGAGTGTAGTTGTCCCATGGAGTGTAGTCGCCCCATGGAGTGCAGTTGATCTCTTCAAGTTTACTTGTCCCATGGAGCATGGAGCAAATTTGCCTCATAGAATGTAGTTGCCCAATGGAATGTAACAGTACCAAAGAGTGCAGTTGCCACACCAAACTGCTGTTGCCTCATGATTGCGCTTGCTCCCTTCGAGTGTGCATGCCCTAACACTTGTCTTTCCTTTCTCTTATTCTTTGCGATGCCCTGCCAATACATAAAAGTGCCTAGTTCAGATTATCTACTGAAGAACACAGTTGAACTAATGTTATGAATCGAACGATTCACTCGTTTCCCGATTCAGGTTAAGAAAAGGAAAGTAATAGCCAAAGGCAATCATGCAAGAGTCACGTTTATCATTCGTATGAATCTTTTTTTTTCATTCCACACAATCCGATCAAATTGGGATAGAAATTCCGAGGTAATATTCTTGTTTTTGTTTTTAATTAAATTAATAATTAGGAATTTATTTTGGTTTCGTTTAATTTTGTTTATTATAAAATCCATAGCCCAGTTTTTTGTTTTGTTTTTTGTGTGTACAGTGTCATCATGGCCCGATATAAACACTGCATTGCTTCCCCCCCCCCCCCAGCTCTCCAATACATACCTGTAGAGTGACATGTTAAAACCAGTAGGACGACAACAAACCTAGACGTGGACCCCGCCCCCTCCAGCCACCACCTTCCCCCCCCCCCCCACTTCACATACCAACTTCTGCATGACTTACCACCTTTAATGTATACACAACATGCTTGCCTTAATTTTGTGTGTGTGTGTGTGGTTGTCTTTGCTGGTACGCATACTAAATAGCGGTCTTTAAGATTCCAGTGTAAAGCCGGGTCACTTGAACTAGTATTTGATAAAGGAAAGATAATCATAAAATGTGAGAAGTTTTGTTTGATATAGATATCTATAGAATAGATAATGACATCTTTCTTATTTCTCGACATTTTGTTCTGTTGTTAAGGTGAATGTACTTAGTACAGACACAAAGTGTACATTTATTAATGGATTTGTAGGAAGTCTATACCTTCTATATACTTATTCATCTGCTTACACGATGTAACACGGCACTGTGGCACGCTAGTAATAACGTAGTGGGTACCGAGTCACATAGTTGCGACTGTCAACACCACTGAAGACTTCTGGGCCTACCAGGGAGGTCTAATACCGCCTACCGAGCAGGCTGTGAGTTTCCATCAAGCTCTGGTAACATTCCAAAAACACATAGACATCTAGATTTAAACACAAATACATTTAGAGTTAAACACACAGACATCTAGATTTAAACACACAGAAATCTAGATTTAAATACACAGCATCTAAATTAAAAAACAGACATTTGCATTTAAATACAGACATCTAGATTTAAACACACAGAATCTAGATTTTAACACAGACATTTAAACGCACAGATATTTAGATTTAAACACACAGACATTTAGATTTAAACACACAGACACCTAGATTTAAACACAGACATTTAGATTTAAACACACAGACATTTAGATTCAAACACACAGACACCTAGATTTAAACACAGAGATTTAGATTCAAACACACAGACACCTAGATTTAAACACAGAGATTTAGATTTAAACACACAGGCACCTAGATTTAAACACACCCTCATTTAGATTAAAACACACAGACACCTATAATTAAACACACAGACATGTAGATGTAATAAACACACAGACATTTAGATTTAAACACCATAAATTTAAACACACAGACATTTAAATACACAGACATCTTCATCTCTTCACAAGCAGAATGAATGAAAGCATAGTGAACAGCAAATGAGCTCTTAGAGCATCTGTTATGGTACACATGATAGCGCATTTGGAAAATTAAAAAAAAAAATCTTTTGTTTTCGTAATCTTAATTAACTGCTGAGATACAGTGCCAAGATGTTGTTAAGAGACTTTTACTACTGCCAGTACCTATCTAGAGCGTTGCTGAATTGACAGGAGGATTACCTCTCCAGATTAGACACTTAACACGTACGTGGGTATGATTACACAACCTGACCGAACAGTAACTTGACTTAGGGAGGGGGTGCAAACAAAAAATGAAAGTAATTTTAACTTGAATTCTGAGCTCAGATACTCCGGTCTGCATATATTATGTTAATGAGTGTTGTTTAGAGTAAAATCTGGTGTATTATACTGAGGTCGTGTAATCCTAAACAACTCAATGATCTCGGGCTGAAATTGTACGCGCCTACTTGTAGTCTTATAACAGTAGCGGCTGTTGTTCTCGTGATACTCTCTTAATGGTAACTAACTCAGTGGCTACACTCAGTGGCTATTCTCCTTCCTACGTCTCTATTAATGTCACGGTAACACACATATAGTTTTATATTGATGTACACCCCTCCCTCGCCCCGTCCTATATATACATTCCAAATATTTCATTGGTACTATCAATTGATCTATTTATAGCTAAAAGTGCAACTCCATGTTTTTATTAGCTTATAAATTAGCTTTTTTTTTTTTTAATCATAATCTTTGTCCAATGGAAGAGGAAAATGTCAACCCCCCCCCCTTTTATTTCACAATTCAACCCCTCCGCCTCACTCATGCGACTTTTTTGTTTGTCCTGTCTGTTCTAGTGGCCATTAGTCTCTAACAGAAACTCTTCATCACTTTGTTTGTCCTGTCTGTTCTAGTGGCCATTAGTCTCTAACAGCAACTCTTCATCACTTTGTTTGTCCTGTCTGTTCTAGTGGCCATTAGTCTCTAACAGAAACTCTTCATCACTTTGTTTGTCCTGTCTGTTCTAGTGGCCATTAGTCTCTAACAGCAACACTTCATCACTTTGTTTGTCCTGTCTGTTCTAGTGGCCATTAGTCTCTAACAGCAACACTTCATCACTTTGTTTGTCCTGTCTGTTCTAGTGGCCATTAGTCTCTAACAGCAACACTTCATCACTTTGTTTGTCCTGTCTGTTCTAGTGGCCATTAGTCTCTAACAGCAACACTTCATCACTTTGTTTGTCCTGTCTGTTCTAGTGGCCATTAGTCTCTAACAGTAACACTTCATCACTTTGTTTGTCCTGTCTGTTCTAGTGGCCATTAGTCTCTAACAGTAACACTTCATCACTTTGTTTGTCCTGTCTGTTCTAGTGGCCATTAGTCTCTAACAGTAACTCTTCATCACTTTGTTTGTCCTGTCTGTTCTAGTGGCCATTAGTCTCTAACAGTAACTCTTCATCACTTTGTTTGTCCTGTCTGTTCTAGTGGCCTATAGTCTCTAACAGTAACACTTCATCACTTTGTTTGTCCTGTCTGTTCTAGTGGCCATTAGTCTCTAACAGCAACACTTCATCACTTTGTTTGTCCTGTCTGTTCTAGTGGCCATTAGTTTCTAACAGTAACTCTTCATCACTTTTTTTGTCCTGTCTGTTCTAGTGGCCATTAGTCTCTAACAGTAACACTTCATCACTTTGTTTGTCCTGTCTGTTCTAGTGGCCATTAGTCTCTAACAGCAACACTTCATCACTTTGTTTGTCCTGTCTGTTCTAGTGGCCATTAGTCTCTAACAGTAACTCTTCATCACTTTGTTTGTCCTGTCGGTTCTAGTGGCCATTAGTCTCTAACAGTAATTCTTCATCACTTTGTTTGTCCTGTCTGTTCTAGTGGCTATTAGTCTCTAACAGTAACTCATCACTTTGTTTGTCCTGTCTGTTCTAGTGGCCATTAGTCTCTAACAGTAACTCATCACTTTGTTTGTCCTGTCTGTTCTAGTGGCCATTAGTCTCTAACAGTAACTCTTCATCACTTTGTTTGTCCTGTCTGTTCTAGTGGCCATTAGTCTCTAACAGCAACACTTCATCACTTTGTTTGTCCTGTCTGTTCTAGTGGCCATTAGTCTCTAACAGTAACTCTTCATCACTTTGTTTGTCCTGTCTGTTCTAGTGGCCATTAGTCTCTAACAGTAACACTTCATCACTTTGTTTGTCCTGTCTGTTCTAGTGGTCATTAGTCTCTAACAGTAACTCTTTATCACTTTGTTTGTCCTGTCTGTTCTAGTGGCCATTAGTCTCTAACAGCAACACTTCATCACTTTGTTTGTCCTGTCTGTTCTAGTGGCCATTAGTCTCTAACAGTAACTCTTCATCACTTTGTTTGTCCTGTCTGTTCTAGTGGCCATTAGTCTCTAACAGTAACTCTTTATCACTTTGTTTGTCCTGTCTGTTCTAGTGGCTATTAGTCTCTAACAGTAACACTTCATCACTTTGTTTGTCCTGTCTGTTCTAGTGGCCATTAGTCTCTAACAGCAACTCTTCATCACTTTGTTTGTCCTGTCTGTTCTAGTGGCCATTAGTCTCTAACAGTAACTCTTCATCACTTTGTTTGTCCTGTCTGTTCTAGTGGCCATTAGTCTCTAACAGTAACTCTTCATCACTTTGTTTGTCCTGTCTGTTCTAGTGGCCATTAGTCTCTAACAGTAACTCATCACTTTGTTTGTCCTGTCTGTTCTAGTGGCCATTAGTCTCTAACAGTAACACTTCATCACTTTGTTTGTCCTGTCTGTTCTAGTGGCCATTAGTCTCTAACAGTAACTCTTCATCACTTTGTTTGTCCTGTCTGTTCTAGTGGCCATTAGTCTCTAACAGTAACTCATCACTTTGTTTGTCCTGTCTGTTCTAGTGGCCATTAGTCTCTAACAGTAACTCATCACTTTGTTTTTCTTTTACTAACCTCATCTTATAAAGTACAGATGTCCCTTTAATAGAGAATTCCTGTGTCAGTCTAGCCTTGCATATTTATCAGTTACTTAACCAGACGTAAACAGTAAAATTAGTCCTTGTATAAATACTCCAGGAGACGCGGTGGTTGAGTGGTAAAGCGCCTAGCTTCCAAACTGAGGGTCCTGGGTTCGTACAATCGGATTTTTAATAACGGGATCTTTCTGTGCCTCTGAGTCCACCCAGCTCTAATGGGTACCTGACATTAGTAGGTGAAAAGTAAAGGCGGTTAGTCGTTGTGCTCTCCACATGATTCCCTCGTTAACCGTGGGCCACAGAAAAAATGACATCTGCTCTATAGATCGCAAGGTCGGAACTTTACTTGTACAAATACTTCAATGGAACTGATCAATTGCTACTTCATCATGTATGGCCTGAATAGCTCCGTGTCACAGTTCGGATATGGGCCGCTGGCCATAGTTTAGACTGCACTGCCTTTAGCATTTAGTCTTCAACCAACAACAAGCGACAACATAATATTTGTATATTTCTCCATAGTTTGAGTTAAAACCCATACATGTTCTAACTTTTTGGTTTCCTTCAAAACTTTGACCTCAGGATTGATTTAAGAACAGGAGACTTATGTGGCCGTAAGGTTAATGTGCTTAAAAAAGTGTGTGGGTTTTAAAACTTAATCCTGTGTTTGTCATTAAAGGATGTAAAAAAAGAAAGATCTAGAGAAGATTTCAGCATGGTATTAAGATTGTGTCTACCTGCCAGTGTCATGGTATGTGTTTGCCTATCACCAACAGATGAAGGCTCGTTTAAAGTCATTGGTCTTTTGAACTCTGGGACGCTTGCTGTCAATCTACATGAGAAGGCTCCAGCAGCCGTGACTAATAGAAATGAATGTACAGTTGTACACGCCTGGCGAGGCAGCCGCTGCTGTACATGTTATGTCTCTGTACGTGTCATGTAAATTGTATCCCCCCCTCTACCTCCCATTGTTTTTTTTTTCTTTTACCACCACCACACTCCCTTTCCCGCTTTTTGTTTATAAAACACGTCGTTCAGTGGTCTTTGGGTGGTCATTCAGGATGGTCCGCAATGGAGTTTATTTTCATATAAAAAATAAATTTAAAAATCGAATTATATTTTTTTTTTTTTAGATTACCCGCGGTGGCTGAGTGGTAGAGCGCTTGGCTTCCGAACCGTAGGGGTGCCGTGTTTGAATCTCAGTGGAGAATGGGATTTTGAACTACGTTATTTTTATGACGCCCCTGAGTGCACCCATCTCAATGTGCACCTGACATTAGTTGGCGAAAGTAAAAGTCATTTGTCGTTGTGGTGGCCTCATGATAGCCTTGTTAACCGTTGGTCACAGAGACAGAGGATCTATAGATCCCAAGGTCTGAAAGAAATACTTACATTTTGTTCACACTATATTCTCTACATTTCATCAGGCTGTTTTTGGGGCCTAGAAATCTCTGTCGGTTATGGTGGCGTCTCCCAACATGTCGTATCGGCATTTTGATGAACATTGACGAACAACGTTTCCAATAATGCATGGTAGCATAACAGATTCTCGTTATATATATATCACAACCAAGATCTATGTATTATGTAATGTTTTATGTAATGAACAGTAAGCACCTGCTTCCAATATGTCTGCACTGTGATGTTCACTGTAGCAAGTAGCGATAGATGTCAATAGGTAATACTCAAGTTCAACCTATGATTCCTTTGTTATTTCTTCTTATCTTTAAAGCAATTAAAATAGTTTCTTCTCCATCTGAGATTTTCGTTAATGACAGAAAAACAACAACAACAAACAAACTATTTCAAGCTACCTTAGTTTGGTGTGTGAAGTGTACAGACGAAAGGAAGGGCTGATAAGATGTCTTTTCTTAAAAAAGGTATATAAGGAAATTTTTTTAAAAATTATCAGCACTGCAGAAAGAAGTTTGTGGGACAAATAAAATATGACAGAAAAAAGTAATAGACATTCATTCTATGAATTCAAACCTATTAAGAACAACAACAACAATAACAAAATTCAACGATAATAAAGGAGATTTGAGACGACGATCAACTGCTAAGCATTAAGACATTGTTAACATAATAGCTTATTACTTTTTTAGTTGGCAATAATGAAATTCAAATAGGCGTCCTTGACATTGTTTAGTTTTTTCGTGAAAATCTCCAACAGTGTTAAACATATTCATTCTCATAGCTTTAAACTTATACACAACCGAATGAAAATGAATTCGAAAGAAAAACTAGTGAACAGTTTCTAAATGTTTCTTGCTACGTTAAGTAAATCTTTGGCCCTCCATACCTTAAAATTTCAGACCTACCCTTAACGTTTAGTGTTGTAAGTAAATATCTATATTTTATTTTCAAAGACTTCGCGGCCAATGAAATGTCTGTGTCAGGGACTATTTGACATGTGCCTACACTTACATCAGGTGATCTCAATTAGTGTGAATGACACCCACTCGTCTTCCCACCTTGTTTGCATAGTACGTGACACACTTGAGTGTTACTTACATTTTAGTGTGTGTGTGCGTGTGTAGGGATGACTGGGTGTCAGAAACTGCGACATAGTTTGCTTGTGAAATGTCGGGGCTGCATAGTCGGCATCAACATTTGCCGCCCCTGACTCTCATATCCTACAGCCAACTCTTTTAAGAAATATATATATTGGTGTAGAATTGTAGATGGTTACTCTGACTAGATAGACCAGTGGCGCCCAACATACGACCCGCGGGCCATATCCTGACCGTGCTTTCCGGCCGATCGATATTTTTCTTCTTGAGGAACTGCGATCCGAAAACGCGCATGTCGTAAATCGATGTCCCTAAGGCCGACACATTTTAGACGAGGACCAAAACTTGATATCAATCTGAAATTTGGGAAGTGAACTGTTTTAGATTTGTAGTCATTAATTCATTTATCAAAACTAATACAATAGAAAAAAAATGTCCAAGCCTATCCATAACAGCAAAGCGTCTTTTCCAGACCTTGCGATCTATAGGGCAGATGATGTAAAGGTCATCTGTTTCTATGGTCTACTGTTAACGATGGTGCCCTGTGGTCAGCACAACGACCAACCGCCTTTACATTTCCCTACTAATATTAGTCTGCTAATGACCATAACCACGTCTGCCAATGACCATAACCACGTCTGCTAATGACCATAACCACGTCTGCTAATGACCATAACCACGTCTGCCAATGACCATAACCACGTCTGCTAATGACCATAACCACGTCTGCCAATGACCATAACCACGTCTGCTAATGACCATAACCACGTCTGCCAATGACCATAACCACGTTTGCCAATGACCATAACCACGTCTGCTAATGACCATAACCACGTCTGCCAATGACCATAACGTTTTGATGACGCAATCAACTTCTTTTTCAATGTATTCTATGCAAAATAATCTCTCTATAAGAAACAAAAGTATTTATTCAATTTTGACGTTTTGCTCTGTAAGTTACACTTAGGCCTATCATTAATGTTCAGACTCGAAGACAAGCATTTGTATAAGTTATATGAAGTTGGTATTCTTTTCAAAAGTATTTTGTATGCTTTTCTTGCTAATTTTACAATATTTTTTGATACACAAATATTGCTGCTTAGTTGTTTTTTGTTTTTTTTTACAATGGTTCTACTAGAGTGAAAATAACGCTTTAAAAAAACGAGGCATTTCATTGACTTGTTGTCTGTAAATCTAGAAGATTTGGTGTCCTAAAGTTTATACTCTTTAGAAGGTGTAAAGTTATACGCCATTAAAACTGTACAATGTCAAACATTATTACTCCACTGTTTAGGCCTAGAACGATGGACACAATGAGAGCACTTAAAACCTAGAATCTGGGTTTTTCTTCGATTAAAGAAAAACAAAACTTAATGGCACTGCTGCACGCTACATACAAAGAAAATCTACCGAATGGCTGGGAAGATTTTCTTTTTTGCTGGAAAGAAAAAAAGTGGGGGAGATAGAAAAAAAAAAAGTAAAGCGTTTGTTTTTTTGGACCTCTGAGAAACAAAATCAAAGAAAAGAATGTTTTTTTTTTCTTTGTGATCACTCAAGTGTGAATCCTGCCAACACTTCTGCTTTCCCCTGACCTGTATATTAAGCAATAGGTTTTTTTTTGCATTGGTTCGTGGCGCCGGCGCCCTAGTATTATATCATGTTTGCTACAAATTACTAGAACACTGTAAGTCTCTTTAAAGATAGTTAGATCTAGATCAACCTTTTAACTACTGTTGTTTTCTGTGTGATGAACTTGGCTTGACTTGGCTTGGCTTGGCTTGGCTTGGCTTGGCTACCTAGAAGGGGGCTCGAGGTTCGATTCCCGACTCGGGCAGAGTTGTGTTTACTGAGCGCCCAAAGGCAGCACGGAAAACCAACTCCTAGATACCCCCTCCCCCTCCCCCACCGGTCCACAAATGAGATTGGACCAAAAGCGTTCTGAGCATGCTATAAGCATGAAAGTAGCGCTATATAAAAGCTATAATAATAATGTTGAGTGATTATGACTTAAGTCACTTTTGTTGACTTATGTTAGTAAATTTCAAAGAATTGAAAAGCTGACTTAGAATGACACAGCTGCAGTGGCTGTTCATTGTATGTGTCTTTTAAATACGCGACATTCCTTAAAAAATAACTAGGCACTGAACAAACGGCATTCATTCATAGGCCTATTGACTTTCTATTCAAATCTCTAGACTTTGAATTTGGCCTTGCAAGAGGGAAAAAAAAGTTTTGTGACGATCTGAAAAGAAATTCCTCTGAAAATGTTTGATCTGAAAAGTTTTGCATAAATGAAACTGTTAGCCTACGATCATACATCTTGTAGAGATAAGTCTTATCTGATAAGTATTAATTGGACAATAGACAAGGTATTAATTGGACAATAGACTAGGATTTGACATAGAACATAGTGTAGATGTTACGTTATTTCATAGTGAAACTAGTCTAGTCTCTTCAGATCTTTCACTTGTATTTCTTTGTTACTTTTTACAAAGTATTTTGCAACTCACTCTGTCTGTCTGGCCATAAGTTTGTTCGCGTTATTTTTCTCTCCCCCAATCTCGGTTCAAGCTGAAATTTTGCACAATTATTTCTTTTACCTGACAAAACAAGAATCAATTAAAAATTAACCAATTAGTAAATAAACTATTGGTAATAAACTACTTTGTTTGGTATCTCAAACAAGGGAAAGAAATAGTAATGAAGTCGTGGTATAAGCTGAGTTAGTTCCCTTTATAGATTGTCGTTTTATTACAAATTTAAGTACATCACTGATCCAAACTTATTACCCTTTAAAAATACCCTTTAAAAGTATTTTTTTTTATTTTGATGTTTATTTCTCCTACGATCCCATCAGTTCTCTGTAGTCTCTTTCTTCAGTTTATTTTCTTTCTCTTTTTTCTTTATTTCATTCAATTTCTTCCCCCCCCGCCCCCCTATCGTTCCTTCTCTTTCTTTCCTAGTTTTACTTGACAACGAAAAGTGCTTTAAAAAATCCCATGTTAGTTTCGTCTTAAGCGTTCTCGAAATGTAAAGGCATCATTTGGTCTTCTAGAATCTTGGCTGATGGCTGTGTGGTAAAGCGCTTTGTTTCCGGATAGAGGAGTCTCGGGTTCCAATCTCGATGAAGACTGGGATTTTGAGTACCGGGTTTTTTTTTTTCGGACGCCCCTGAGTCCACCCAATTCTAATGGGTACCTGAAAATATGTGGGGAAAGTAAAGGCGGTTGGTCGTTATGCTGGCCACTTGACACCCTCGTTAACCGTAGGACATAGAAATAGTTTACCTTTCATCATCTGCCCTTTTGAGTGTAAAGTCTGAAAGTGGTACTTTTTATGTATAATTATGCATAAATTGTTTTAAATTATAGCAATAAATAGACCTTACTAGGAGGATGATTAGACCAGCTCATATCCCAATTACAAGAAAAAGGACACCTATTATCTCGACATTACCAACTCATAATTTTTCGACTCAGAACCGGACACAACAGAATAAGACAACATATGTTCCGGAGGCTAAAAGTCGGGACTAGCGAAACCTGTCCTTGTGGAGCATCACAGAGAATGCGGACCATGTCCTTCAAAGCTGCATACTATATTAAGAGGCCCGAACAAGACTCTGGCCCCAAAACACTCCTATAGAAGAAAAAATATACTGAGCACTGCCTGATCTGGAAGCCACTGTGTGGTTCATCTCAGATAAAAGGATTACTGATCTGAACCCTCCGACATATCAAATAAGAACATCGAAAAAGAAAGAAAGGAGGAAAATCATGGCTTTCATAATGTTTGTCTTATGTAGCATTCATGATGTTTGTCTTATGTAGCATTCATGATGTTTGTCTTATGTAGCATTCATGATGTTTGTCTTATGTAGCATTCATAATGTTTGTCTTATGTAGCATTCATGATGTTTGTCTTATGTAGCATTCATAATGTTTGTCTTATGTAGCATTCATGATGTTTGTCTTATGTAGCATTCATGATGTTTGTCTTATGTAGCATTCGTGATGTTTGTCTTATGTAGCATACATAATGTTTGTCTTCTTCTTGAATTGTTGGGTCTACCTTCGTAGAGATAGACTGGTTTTTTTTTTTGGTCACTCAGTGAACTTTTAAAAGTAACAAGCTTCAAAAATGTCAAAATTAAAACAGTTTTCATTCTTTAATGTAATAGTCACAATGATGACATATTTCATTGATAATACCGGCTTCTTTCTTAACACTAGCTTCATTGCACCTCCTGACTCAATAATCACAATGATGGCATGTCCATTTGTAAAAATTTGTAACAACGGAGTGAAATGCGTCTGTACATGAAACATGACATAGGGCCTGCGTCACATGACATTGTTATGTTTTGTGTATGTGTTTTGTTTTTTTACCTGACATATTGCACGACATATGACAGAACAGCTCTGTCATGACGTGGCATCGCCGACGTTATTAGGTTGGCTTGCAGAATACATTCGAAAGGGTATTTATAATAATGGAGGCGACATCTTACCATACTTAATTTCCTTTGGCAATGTGTGTGTGTGTGTGTGTGTGTGTGTATCCTAATCAACATTGTTAACATGCATGACCCTTAACATTTGGGGTCATTGACATTAGTGTGTTTAGATGTGTGAGTGTGTAATTTTATACTAATAAGTACGATTACAGTACAATTTTTAAAAAATTTTTAAAGAGCTAAAGAACTGTGAATTAAAAAATGCTATGCGGTAGAAGGCTTAGTCTGTTATAATGGCATATACGAGAATAAGTAGTTGTCTTTTCAGACCCAGTTTGGTGTATTGTGCAGATGTAAAGCTCATCTTTTTTTCTGTGGCCTACGGTTAACGAGGGTATCATGTGGCCACTATAACGACTAATGTCAGGTGCCCATTACAGCTGGGTGGACCAAGAGATGCTCTAAGGATTCCGAGAATAAGAGCTCCAGTCTTCGAGCCCGGGACTCTCCAGTTCGGAAGCCAAGCACCTTACCACTCCGCCACCGCGCCTCCATATATAGAGGTACATTGCAGTGGCATCTGCATATGCTTTGCTTAATCAAATTAACATTGTCAGAAATTAACATGTCTGAGATTAGGTAGAGGTAGTCATGCATACATTCTGACCTTTAATTAATGTTAAATCAATCTCCGTTTTGCCGTTCAAAATGTGTTGAATATTTTTCAGACTAAAAGCAAAGCGAGGTGAGAATGATATTCAGCAATGAAAATGACTCGTCTCTAGATCTGAGATCTGTTTCTAATTGGATGTCTTCTAACCGTTCTAGTGTCTTATCAGTGACACCTAAAAGTCATGTTGCGTCACCGTTACAACAATGATAATAATTTCATTGTTTCAGATGTGTTTCACTGTCAGACCACTGACAGATGTATTTCACTGTCAGACCACTGACAGATGTATTTCACTGTCAGACCACTGACAGATGTGTTTCACTGTCGCATTACCTACTGTACAGTCGAGTATCACAGTCAGACAACTGACATAATCTGTCAATGTCAGACCACTGACAGATGTTTCACTGATAGATGTGTTTCACTTTCAAACCACTTTCATATGCGACTCACTGTTAAACCAATGACGGATGTGCCTCAATGTCAGTCCACTGGCAATTGTGTCTCACTTTCATATCACTGACAGATATATATCACTGTCAAACTAGGGACTGATAAGCTTCACGATTCACAACACAACAGTCGTGAAAAATTGCGTCTCTCAGAAGCGACATTTGCACTGTAGTCTTAGTGCTTTGTCCCAAGACTTCTGACTGAATAGTTACGTGCCTTCACAACTTTGTCGTGGGTGGCGCGACGTAGCTTCCGAGTGTTACAATACATTCTGCATATTTTAAAGACGCTGTATTCAGTGCCACAATATTAAAAAGCGATTTATTGCCGGAAACAGGTTCCGTTATATATTTGTTATGTGTATTTTAAAAACGAATATTAAATTCTGCTTTTGCATAAATACGCACATTATATTAGTACTTTAAAATAACCATACTATTTCTAAACATTTGTATCATGTTCTTTCACCTATTCTTAGTCTGTTGGACATTTAGGGCACCACACAAGATCTGTTGACCATCATTTTCCATTAATCTCAGTCTTTTGCCCGTCCATTCTTTTATGTTCTCTTCCCATCGCTTTCTCTGTCTGCCTCTTTGTCTTTTTCCTGGTACTTTAACTATTTCTTTACTTTAACTATTTCTTTACTTTAACTATTTCTTTACTTTAACTATTTCTTTACTTTAACTATTTCTTTACTTTGACTTTTTCTTTACTTTAACTATTTCTTTACTTTAACTATTTCTTTACTTTAACTATTTCTTTACTTTAACTATTTCTTTACTTTAACTATTTCTTTACTTTAACTATTTCTTTACTTTAACTATTTCTTTACTTTAACTATTTCTTTACTTTAACTATTTCTTTACTTTAACTATTTCTTTACTTTAAATATTTCTTTACTTTAACTATTTCTTTACTTTAACTATTTCTTTACTTTGATTTTTTCTTTACTTTGACTTTTTATTTACTTTAACTATTTCTTTAATTTGACTTTTTATTTACTTTAACTATTTCTTTACTTTGACTTTTTCTTTATTTTCACTATTTCTTTACTTTGACTTTTTATTTACTTTAACTTTTTCTTTACTTTAACTATTTCTTTACTTTGATTTTTTCTTTACTTTAACTATTTCTTTACTTTGATTTTTTCTTTACTTTGACTTTTTATTTACTTTAACTATTTCTTTACTTTGACTTTTCTTTATTTTCACTATTTCTTTACTTTGACTTTTTATTTACTTTAACTTTTTCTTTACTTTAACTATTTCTTTACTTTGATTTTTTCTTTACTTTAACTATTTCTTTACTTTAACTTTTTCTTTACTTTAACTATTTCTTTACTTTAACTTTTTCTTTACTTTAACTATTTCTTTACTTTAACTATTTCTTTACTTTGATTTTTTCTTTATTTAAACTTTTTCTTTACTTTGACTTTTTCTTTACTTTGACTTTTTCTTTACTTTGACTTGCTCTATTTTTTGACTTGTTTTATTCTTTGACTAGTTCTATACTTGTTCCATTCCTACTATTTGAGAAGAAATAGGCAACTGTTTGTTCCCATGCAGTTTTCAATAGAACTATTCACCAAGATCTCAGAAATGTGAGTTCACTTCGACCCAATGTCTTACCCAGTGCAAATAGAAACAAAACTAAATGTGACAGGGTACTGTATTATATATATATAAAAATGCAATGCAGAACTGATCGTACTGTAGTCCATTAAAGCCTAATGGAAATGAAAGACCCCCCGCCCCTCTATCTTTCCTCTACTCACACACACACACTATGCCTTTCTGTGCTGCTTTGTTCAATCTTTTAAAGGCCACATTCAAGGGGACCCGACGTACACTGGATGATATGTACTCCGTTACCTCCATGTTCTGGCCGTGTCACTTGGTGTAAATGATTTTGTCACAGGGTCCCCGCTCTAGAAGAAATTTGCTCCGATCTAGAAGACATTTGCCCCGGTTAAAGGCAATAAAAGTTGTGTTCGCACTTTATTTGAGGTAACCTCATTTTATGCCCGACGTTTGTTCTCTTTTCAACTCGACACCGTCATTCTTTTCTTCTCACATTCTTTCTAATTCTCTCCCCTTACGCATTTATAGCTTCCCCTGCCCTTTTTCAAATTTATTTTGTTTCGCTTCGTTCTAGAATTGCTAAAGAAATGATAATATTTTTTTATATCACTTCCTCACATTGGTGACAAAACGTCACACACGTCATATAACAATGGAACCTGGTGCATTGTATCTAGTAGGCTATCTGCCCGATACTATATACTATATACCAATAGGTCCCGCCTCATGCGATATATTTTATTTACTACAAAGAAGTGTGCGATGATGCCTGTTGAATACATTTCTGCAGCACTGAATGCAGGAAATCGCCTCATGGCTGAGTTCCAGGCCACTCTGAGAGAGAATGCTACGTCCAGACCCTTCTGGGAGAGAATATAACGTTCAGACCACTCTGGGGAAGAATACAACGTCCAGACCACTCTTGGAGAGAATACAACGTCCAGGCCACTCTGTGAGAGAATGCAACATCCAGACCACTTTTGAAGAGAATACAACGCCCAGACCACTTTTGGAGAGAATACAACTTCCAGACCACTCTTGGAGAGAATACAACGTCCAGACCACTCCTGGAGAGAATGCAACGTCCAGACCCCTCTTGGAGAGAATACAACGTCCAGACCACTTTTGGAGAGAATACAACTTCCAGACCACTCTTGGAGAGAATGCAACGTCCAGACCACTCTTGGATAGAATACAATGTCCAGGCCACTCTGAGAGAGAATGCAACGTCCAGACCCCTCTTGGAGAGAATACAACGTCCAGACCACTCTTGGAGAGAATACAACGTCCAGACCACTCTTGGATAGAATACAACGTCCAGACCACTCTTGGATAGAATACAACGTCCAGACCACTCTTGGATAGAATACAACGTCCAGACCACTCTTGGATAGAATACAACGTCCAGACCACCCCATTGGCTAAAAGTAAAGAACCGATACATGCCAGTTGTGTCTGTGGACGAAACCTCAAAGGTAAATTGTTGAGAAACGCTTACAATAGTGAGGAATGGGAGAGAAAAAAAAAGGGGGGGGACTAAATTAGTCAGCAACAAATTAATAAATTGCAATCCCTAATAAGTAAGGAACGATTAGAGTCTCTATATCTCAAGTATTGTGCTTCTAACAGCTTTTGGAATTTGGTGAGGATATGGAAGCGTTCCACTTGGCCGGCTGATCAAAGATAATTAACCTTCAACTCCTTCCTTTAACCCTAACCTTAACGCTATCCTTTTGTCCTATTGTTTCACATGGCTGTCTCGCGGATATCGTTTGTTTGATTTATTGGTTTTAAATCGACATTCTTTTCGATTGAAACGCCAAATATCGAGCTTAATGAGAGCGTCAAAATAAAAAAAAAGTCTATCGATTGATCACCAGGCGACACGGCGATTTCTCTTTGTTGTGTGTGTGCGTGCCAATAAAATAGTTCGAATTCCTTCGGCTTAGTGTTATTGCTCTGGTTTCAACATTTTTAATTCCCATTATCTTGTGATAGGTTTAGCCTTGATCTGTTTCTCTTTATATTAGGATAGCACATGGAAGTTTTTTTTTTTCTCAATTTATTATTTCTTATTTGCTTGCTTTGTGTTTTGGGGTGTCTTCATAGACGGCTCTCGATTCGAAGATTTAGGTTTAAGATTTATTTCGATTTAAAAGCATACACATATGCACATTTACCTACAACAGGCTACAACTGTGGCATATCTCTTAGAATGAGACAAGAGCCTGTGAATTATCTAAGGTATGCATCTCTAGGTATACAGACGAAGTTCATTAATCAGTTGTTATTAATTTTGTTGTTGTTGACTGCCGTTTTGAAACTTGTTTTATTATGATGCAATCAACATTTAGACTAGAGTACTTTTGGCTGAAGATCTTCATACATGGAGACAAATACATAAATAACAATCTTTTTGGTGTATCTGGTGTACGGAAATAATGTAATATCGATAAGCCCTGTTTTTTGTTTTTGTTTTTAAAGTTGAGTGATAATTTATGTGCCTTTTTTTTAGCATGCACCGCATTATTATTAGTATGGGAAATGGTGGTTTGAAAAGTAGAGCACTTGGCTTTCAATTGAACGTTCCTGGCTTCAATCCTTCATAGGCGGCTATTGGATTGATGATGTAATATGTGATTTAAATTCTGGTAGGGAAAGTTTTGGAGGTTGGTCGTTGTGCTTCACATCTCCAAGTATGCCCTGTTTATCATTTGACCTTATAATATGAATATATTATCTGACTTAAACTCAAGGCAGTTTAACTTATTGACCTTAAGCCTTAAGGTAGTTTAACTTATAGACCTTAAGCTTTAGAGTAGTTTAACTTATATACCTTAAGCTTTAGGGTAGTTTAACTTATATACCTTAAGCTTTAAGGTAGTTTAAAGTATAGACCTTAAGCTTTAGTCTAGGTTAACTTATAGACCTTATGCCTTAAAGTAGTTTAACTTATAGACCTTAAGCTTAAAATTAGTTTAAATTATAGACCTTAAGCTTTAAGGTAGTTTGGTGGCCAGTCTGGTAACGTAGTGTGTAAGTGTAGACTGCTGCTTTATCTTCATTTATTAAGTCAACATAGCCACATTGACACCTTTTTTTTGGGGGGGGCAACATGCTGATGTAGTACCAGGTCCTTGGTGCCCTGGGTTGTTACTTATGTCGTCTGTCTCCCCTCCCTCGAGCTCTGCTTGTCAACTAGAAGGAGTCTGGAAGATGCAGATGATGATTAACTTTTGGTTCTCCATCTGTGAAACAAAGAGAGCGGGAACATTCTAGGGTTATCGGAGATGGATAGAATTATTACAAACACGAAGCGCGCGCTCTAGTGCGGGGTGTAATTCTACCCGATCATGAATAACTTATGCTATTTCGAACGTAGCAGAAGTTCACCTTGACACTATGTGCATTAGTATGTAATTGTGTGACGTGACAAGTATCAAACACGTTCTCGTACAAACACGTATAGACACACACACAAACACACTCCTATACAAACTGCATACCTCGAAACGCAGTCATGTAAGCCACACCAGTTTTATACCCATACACATCACACAGACTTATGTATTACACATACCCAACACAAACACACACAGGCATTGTAGCCCATCTATTAGACAGGAAACTATAACTTACAGCATATCGCCCGTGACTCATGTCGTCATAGCTTGACACCCGGCTGTAAAATGGCATAGCCAGAGGGTGGTCGCCAGGGGCGGTCCGCCCCGGTAACTACGGCCTGATAGAAAAGAGTGTCGAATTAGTTTCTAGCTCAAAAGATGCATAAATACTGCACTCTTTTATACGAAAGTAAATGGATGAACCAGTCATAATAGACCTATATTCTATAGAATTTTAACTGGAAGAATGAATTTAACCAAATTTCTTTATCACAAAATATTTATATACCTTAGCGTACAAACTTTAAAAATTTCGTTCTTAAATGTATAGAAATACAGTTTCAAAATTATCTGTTGTTTTCTAGTTAGCAGCACGATTACACCTGTAATACTTGGAGCCCGTCATAATTCACATGTACCAGATACCACTAAATATGTTTATAGTCTCTCCATTTGTTTTTTTTTTTTAATAGCGTCAAAACTTTGTTGATTCTTACTCATTTATCAAATGTTATTTCCTCAGTACATCTGTATCACAACGGCTCTTTTAATGTCGTTTTGAAACTTACAAATTCATCGCCTAGTGTCCAGGCTTCCAATGACGTTAAAGTTGGTTCTTAAGTAGGGCATGTTAATCTCGTTGGCAGCTTCTGTCGGAGTAACAAAAGAATTCTAAAATCCGTACTAAAATCTTTAGGCATTTAAACCTTTCAGTATTTAAATCTTTTTGTATGGATATCGCTAAAAAAATAGTGTCTTTTAATAGGCTTGTGCCATGCGTTATGTTAACGATTTGCTAATGACGCTTTGTCGATGCAAGGTAAAATGACACTCTGTTGTGTAGGTTATAAAGGACTTGAAAAATAAAACACAGCAACAACAACTTTGCAATGAAATCAGCTAAAAATTGAAGTGAAGCCTTGTAAATGAGTGTTCATGAAACCATCCTACAGATTTCGATCCTCGAAATAAACTCGTTCAGGACACGAAAAAAACTCATTCAGGACCCGAAATAAATTACTTCTGGACCCGTTGGGATTCGTAAAAAGTCTCTGCATTGAGTCATTCATGTATGTGGGCTTGGTAAGGGCAGGAGGATATGTGGTTATAAATGTTAGGAAAGTTTTTGTGGTGCGGGGGGGATGCAAAGTTACTTACTATTTCTTCACTAAGTGACATTAAAGCAACCCCTTTGTTGCGCTGACTCTAAAGAGAAAAGAAACAATAACGATGTTGAGAGTGCCATTGTAACTTCATTGGATGAATTCAACTTTGACAGCGGAAATATTTCACATGTTGGAATTTGTGACATAGAACAAAAATGTTTAAGACTCGTTTTGTCTAAGTCTTTGAAGTACGATTGGTTTCAATGATTTTCAGAGGTCTGAATACATCGTGTTAATTATGCTATCGGAGACTCTGACAGAATTCAATGTCCTTTCTTAGCTCTCATTGGCGCAATCTGCTGATACAATGATTGCAAAATTTAATTATTTTTTTTTTGCAAAACAAACAAACATAAACATTTTTTTATATCGTAAAAAAAATACGGAAAAAAAAATCTCTGCAGTCAAAGATCAGCTGACCTACGCTACACTCTGACACACACAATAACACTCACTAAAGTCTCTCTCTCTCTCTCTCTCTCTCTCTCTCACACACACACACCTATGATTCTATCTGACAGTAGGACCTGAAACATTCCCTTTACATTGCCGCCTTCTTGTTCAGCTCAATCTTGTGTTTCTCCATGCACTACCAACCTGTCAAACTTTGTCAAAGGACGGTCTAGATAAGCCGATAGACTTTCTTTGAAATCTAGTTTTTTTCTTTCTACCTTTTAACTAGTTTTATTCTTTCTACCTTTTAATGTGTTCAATTTTTGAGTCAGTATTTCATGATACAGAACAGACAAATGAGTCTAGTCAAGTATATCCTGCGATCTAGGGGGCAGATGATGTTTTATACGTTTCTTTATCCAACGGTTAACGAGCAGGGTGTCTTGTGGCCAGCACAGCGACCAACCGCCTTTACTTTCTCCAACTTAAGTCCGGTAACCATTAGAGCTGGGGGGACTCAGGGGCGCCCTAGAAATCGCGAAATTAAAAATCCCAATCCTTCGTTTGTTCTTACGATATTATAATTGTCTAGGCCGCCTAACACTTAACGTTCAGTTGTTCTATATTAAGAACATATTTCTAGACGTGATTTGTGCATGTGCGTGTCTGTGTTCAATGTGCGTGTGCCAGAAAGAAAAAAAAAACACAAGGTATAAAGTAATTATAACTATAATTGCCCAAAGCAGATTTTGTATCCAAAGTGGGCGTGACTCCAAACACAGCAGCTCCTCGCTTTATCTGTCACCGTGTATGGGTTTATTCGGTGGCTATGTAATGGAAGGTTGAGCGGGAAGGGGGGGGGGAAATAAAATCAATGTTTCGTGGAGAAAAAAAAAAGGAAGGGGGGTAAGCCAGGTATGAAGCTAAAAAGGTGAGGGGACAAATCATTGATTCAAATCTCACTGTGAGTAACGTCACAGCACTGACGCTGTCCTCTACCTGTGCTGCTGTCGAGCGTGCCTGTATCTGCGCGCACGAGTTGTCCCATCCGTCTTTGCCCCCCCCCTCCCCCAACCCAAGCGAACACATTCCAGTGGCATATTGTTTCTTTTTCTTTCTTCTAATACACCTCCGTCTCTTACGCGTTATGTACACAGTAAACCAGTCCCCAAGTACTAGACTATTACAAGTATGACAAGTCAGAGCGTGGTGACACTAGTTGGATTATCCTAAGCTTATTTCACCCTGGGATGGTCTCATACCTACCGCTTTCAAGTCTACTGGAAGTCTGTTTCATGTAAAGGTAAATGTATCCTTTAACATCATGGTTTGCTATTTTAATGAATCGTCTTCTCACGAATCACTGTTCATCTCGATACAATAGGTAATAACCACGACTATTTAATCTACATCGCTTGAACTCGTTCCAGCTAGTATTCAGATTGTTTGGCGTGAAATCCCAGAAAGCAGCAAGCATAAACTTTGTTTATTTAGTGGATAATGTATTCGTCTTTTAGTTTTCCCACATTTCAATGTGTTTTGGTTTATCCTTTATAGGCCGTTTTTCTAGAATTATATATGATAGTAAATCTCATACATCTTGACTTCATATTGACTTAAGCGAAGGCTAGGAAATAATATAATGGCAGATAAGATAATAAAGATATAAAAGAACCACAATCAATATGCTTCAATAGATGACTCACGCATTGCTACGTATTTAATCGACAAATACAGCGAATTCATTTCATTTCTTTATTGGTTGACGCTGATACCGAATTTAAATTAACAACAGAATAAGATGGATATATTTTTCGAAATAAATTGTTGCAATTATTGTCACATAATCACAGAACACACACACTGAAAAGGACGTCCCCACCCCCACTTCTATCTATTACTATAAAAAGAATAAATGACATTTAATGTTTTATTATCGATTGCGTGAGTCAGAGTACAGGTTATGTAAGTGGTGTTATTCCCCAGAACTAAAATGTTCGCAAGTTTTGTTTCGAGGCTTTATTGATTTTTTTATTTTATGCTTTATGAAAAATTTACCTAATGAAGACAATGAGTTTGTCTACGTTGAATGTAGCAAAAAAAATATGTAGATTACATTTAGGTCTGCGTGTAGCCTTGTGAAATACTGCGCACTTCCTTATATTTTTAGCTCGAAGACACGCCTTCATTTAACTCAACTTTATTATTGTATCTATTACAATTACAGTGTGTTTAGTTTACAATCAAGCAACAACGATTCGAAATATAAAAAGAATTGAATAAATGCAAAGGATTGCATCGAAGAACTCCCATTTTCTCGAACAGCTTTCATTCTAATAGATAACAGTTTCACATGGTCCTCAGGACTTGAAAAGAACTTACTGTAACTTGGGAAGAACTTACTGTAACTTGGGAAGAACTTACTGTAACTTGGGAAGAACTTACTGTAACTTGGGAAGAACTTACTGTAACTTGGGAAGAACTTACTGTAACTTGGGAAGAACTTACTGTAACTTGGGAAGAACTTACTGTAACTTGGGAAGAACTTACTGTAACTTTGGAAGAACTTACTGTAACTTGGGAAGAACTTACTGTAACTTGGGAAGAACTTACTGTAACTGGGAAGAACTTACTGTAACTTGGGAAGAACTTACTGTAACTTGGGAAGAACTTACTGTAACTTGGGAAGAACTTACTGTAACTGGGAAGAACTTACTGTAACTTGAAAAGAACTGATTGTAACTTTGGAAGAACTTACTGTAACTTGGGAAGAACTTACTGTAACTTGGGAAGAACTTACTGTAACTTGGGAAGAACTTACTGTAACTTGGGAAGAACTTACTGTAACTTGGGAAGAACTTACTGTAACTTGGGAAGAACTTACTGTAACTTGGGAAGAACTTACTGTAACTTTGGAAGAACTTACTGTAACTTTGGAAGAACTTACTGTAACTTGAAAAGAACTGATTGTAACTTTGGAAGAACTTACTGTAACTTGGGAAGAACTTACTGTAACTTGGGAAGAACTTACTGTAACTTGGGAAGAACTTACTGTAACTTGGGAAGAACTTACTGTAACTTGGGAAGAACTTACTGTAACTTGGGAAGAACTTACTGTAACTTGGGAAGAACTTACTGTAACTTGGGAAGAACTTACTGTAACTTGGGAAGAACTTACTGTAACTTGGGAAGAACTTACTGTAACTTGGGAAGAACTTACTGTAACTTGAAAAGAACTGATTGTAACTTGGGAAGAACTTACTGTAACTTGGGAAGAACTTACTGTAACTTGGGAAGAACTTTCTGTAATGCAAGGAAAAAGGAAGTCAAAAACTATATCGAGGGAAATCGGTGAAATAATTTACTGGTAACATAGTCTGTAAAGAACAGAAGCGAATGAGAAAAATTGAACTGAATTCTGTAGAGCACGTATTCCCCGCTGCTACACTATGTGCCAAGTACCTAATGGTCCAATCTTTTTTGTTGAAATGTTCAGGAGTGGGTGCCATTGATGTGTTTAGCACAACTCAGCTCCAATTAAATTTTAAGCTAAAAGATGTGTAGTATACATCGGATTTCAAACTCAAGTCCCTTCAATAAAATAGCCTTGTGTGTGTGTGGGGCTTTTTTGTTGTTAATTTTGTTCATAAGCCTGTTACATTGCCCAAATGATCTTTTAATTCTGTCGCGTAATCCTACTTCTTCATTTAAGTTTTGGCCTAAGTTGGTGATGCTTATTAGATTCCTTTTCCGAAGCCATTCCTTCATCCTATTCCTTCCTAGTGAAAGGTTTCTTTCACTTCTGCATGTAACATAATCTGCGAACTGCCGTGTTGAAAGGTTTTAGATTCTGTTGAGTACTTTATCATTAGAAATTCGACAGACTGTTTGTGATATCTATTAGATTTCTCTTAATCCCTTCTTTAGATTTCAATGCCAGTCTCTTACGATCTCTTTGTTTTGTCTTTAGTAGATTGTTTCTCCTGCCCAACGAAAGGTTTCTGTCACACCTGCCCATATCTAGTCTCCACGATCTGCCGTGTTGGGTCACTAATCATCAGCCCTCCACTTGTCCTATCCCACTACTAGAAACTATTCAAATAAGATCTAACTATTTATCTCTTTTTGAAAACACGACGGAGGGAGGACACTTCTCACAGACGACAGCTCCACCTGTCATTAGAGATGATATCTCTGTTTACACCTTCGATAATTTCTCGTGATATTTCCTATCTTTAGCTTAATAGTTTGGCCCGGGGCGAGGGTCCAAACCGGACAAGACGAAAGACAGGCTGAAAATTTTCAAATGTATGAATCTAAGACAGTGGTTCCCCAACTTTTTTTGTCTTGTAGACCCCTTGCCATTGTTGTGTGGTTTTCGGTACATCCCCTGCTTAACGTATACGGTACTCCATTTTCGCAAATTGACCAACTCCATTTCTTTAAAGTAATTTTTAACTGTAGAGAGTCGAGTAAATAAGTAATTTAAAGCTACTTAGTAAGTTAAGAAAGATCTATCTTTTTATTGATAAAATTATAATTTATACCAATTAAAATAACAATTAATATGTATTACTGGAACCACCAAATACACTTGAAATATGTGTTGTTGCTTTTTACAGATTCATCATCCGTTGCTATGTATATTATGTTTCATATAGGAATTTGTTGTTCTATGAAGTAGTTCTTCCAACAATAAATATCAATTAATTAATTAATTGGCCTTAAGTATCACTGTAAAAGTTTGCGTAAAGAGCAGTTTCTTGTGTATTTTTCATCTGTCACGTCTGGACCAAATATTGGGTCCGCGGAACTGTTTTCTCAAACAGGAGAAGGGGGGCGAAGTAACTGGCGTCTAAACCAGTAAGCTTTGGGCATGAGGGACTCATAAGCCTAGGCTTGCTACCCACAAAGCAAGGGGATATACAGACCCTAAACATGGGAACTGTTTCGTGGCTCAACCCGAGACAAATAAGGAGCCGAGACCCCTAGGCAGTATGCAGCACACAGCGCTACACCCTATCAGAGCATGGGAGGCCCGCTGATCCCAAACTGTATATATGTCGTTTGTAAAGAATTACATAAGAAGCTTTTGTTATAACTCATACCACCGATGTGCCTACTGTTTTGTTGCTTAAAGAATTTTTTAAAATAATATCAGATGTACGTTTGTGTAAAACAGTTTTTAAAAGTACTTTAACAGCTGGTCAAATCAATGTTTTATCTACAGTGTATTCCGTATTTGCCCATAAGCAAAAAAATCTTTTTATCATGGTGGCATTGTCTCAAATAATCCCTCATAGTAATTAGTTTCATATCGTCATAAAAAGGTAGGCAACCGCTTGTTTGACAAGGAAGAAATGAATCCCAATTTTAAATAACAAATGCTGTATAATCTACATTTCTTTATGTAGAAAAAATAAAGCAATATAAATAGATATTGAAATTAAATATAACATTATTCGTTTCAATAGCAGGATACATATTGAAAGGATTATCTAAGGTACCACCTATATATATCAGTGTAGGAAATAATTACATTGATGAGATGTGAAAATTAAAGTCACGACCTGCTTTAATAAAATCCATTTTCGTAGACCCCCATGGACACATCATAGACCCCCAATTTATTTTTTCACTTTCGTAGACCCCTTGGAACTCTTCGTAGATCCCTGGGGGTCTATATAGACCACTTTGGGAATCATTGATCTAAGTAGACACTTATGTCGTCTGTAGCTTTTACTCTTTTTCAACTCTTGGTACACAAAGAATTAAGTTTAAAGATTGGACACAATTAGTCGTTTGAAAGACCGAAATTAGGCTGTCGTGACGTCTTATCTTGACCTCGTGTTAAAGTTCCTAAGCTAGCACACTAGCACACCTGACGTGTTGTTGTTATTGATCTTCTAGTTCGACTCCTCGTGAGTAGGCCCTCCTATACATCGCTATCAAATGTGTCTTTACATACATGTCATTATATAGATCTGTGTGTAGTGTGGACAAAGTGTGTGTGTGTGTGAACATCAGTATGAGCACAAGATGAGGATTGCTTAGGTTTGTTAGATTTACCTGGAATTGAAGTAGTCTATGATTGTCATGTTTCAAACATTCAGAATAAAAATTTATGTTTCTCTATCTATCTATCTATCTATCTATCTATCTATCTGTCTGTCTGTCTGCCTTCCTGCTTGTCTGTCTATGTCTAAATGTACAAATTATTATAATTCTTTAATGTAGCCTATATATTAAATACTTTCTTCTTATAACCTAACATTGTTAATAGTAGTCATACTGATGTTTGGACTATATTTTTTATTTGGATAAACTATGTACAGAACGGGTGGTAGGAATGTGCAGGATCTCTAGCGACTTAATGTCCAGACATTAATCTCATTTCTTAGAGATTATCCATAGTCGCTTCGCAACTGATGTTGGCCATATATAAAGATAGCGACCAAAATTTGTCGCCTTTACAAACTTCCTTATACCTTTAACTATTCATATATATCCCAAAGGCCTAGATTTCACGTTTGAAATGGCGAGTTTTCCCCCCTTTTTCGTTTTATACCAAGTCCAGGTTGGTTTTAAAATTTCAAACCAAAGATAAGACAAATAAAAATGTCTCTGATTTCAGTGGAATGTACACAATGTAGAGTCAATGTGCAAAGCAAACAAACAAAAAAATGCGGCAGTTATATATTTTTTTGTCTTGGTTATAAAACTGTTATCTCGAAAAGAAAAAAAAAGGTTACTGCTTTCACTAGTTATTCAACTTCGTTATCAGCTGTTGTAAATACTGAAACTTCGTTTTTTGTTACAGCTTTGGTCTAGATTTATTTCTTTAACGTAATATTCAACAGCTTGCATCTATAGATCTATATCTTACAATTTAGCAGTCTTTTGTTAAATTTTGGTATAGGGTCTAGATCTATACTTTTTTTTTGTTATAGCTTAGATTAAGATCTATATCTTTAGCGGACTATTCTACCACGAGTAACAAAAACTTGCCCAAGGTAATGTCCATGTTTGACACAACTATTTCCAATGGGTCGGACACTCCGGGTGCACGGACTAGAATACGTGACCGAAGGCCGAGCACACCGGGAAGTCCCGCCATTTTCCTATTGTTTACCAAATCTAACCGTGCAGGACTCGCCATTTATGCATTTAGTCATGCATTTAACCAATGACCTAAATCCTGCTAAGTCACTTGTTTTCCTGATTAGCTCAGGCAACCCATTCCATTTAGTAGGGAAGCATATTCCTATCTAAGTGTTCTCAGGAATCATGTTATCCATTTTGTTGCTAATTTTCTTCTCAGGTTGCTATTACCATTTTCTGGCTTGGAAAATATGCTTCTAAAAACTATCACGGGCCACAGCTGGACCTGAGTGCATTTGCTGCTTTTGTCCATCTAAGGCAGAACACAGATACGGTTGAGCGGGAATATCAGGCCCCAGTGCTGTCCTCCTCTCACTGGGATTGGTCACATGGGAGTCAAGGCCGAACTGCCGCCAACTCCAGCAGTGTAGACTTGTCCTTCCATCACACTCGAGATAGTTCTTATGACTCATTTGAAAAAGGTAGGTGCTCCAATACAGCTCTGACCCATATTTGATTCCTCCTGTTTATGGTTATTTGACCTAGATCTATTATGCTTAATGTATTATAAGAAATCTAAAAATTAATTTTAAAAATTCTTATAGTAAACACTGTATTGGGAGCTATATGTTGCAATTAGATTTAGACTTCTTGTTAGTTAACTCATGGATTATAAATAGAGGTCTTTAGCTTTCCTGTAAAAACTTTAAAATTTATCTAATTAACAACAAGGAAACTTTTTATATAATCAGTGATGTAGCTATAGGGTTTTGTGGGCTGGGGTGGAGGGCTTTACCCTTGCATTTTGACAAACGACATACTCAGATATGACATTAAAGGCGTCTAAAACATCATCCAGATCAATGCTGTCTAGTATTTTTTGACTCTGTGTAAATAGCAAGATAACATGGCAATGGCATAATATTTAATGTAAAGAAAAATAAAGACATTCATTTAGGCCCCCTCCTTCAATTGAGGGCCCAAGGGGACTTTTGAATTTGGACGCCCTCCCAGCTATGGCACTATAAATGACTAGAAATTGACTTGCAAATTTAAATCTATTAATAATTATACACATGCATATACATGTCAAAATGCATTAGAACAAATCAGAAATGCAAAAAAATACTTTTCTTGTGAAATAAAAAGTGTCTTTTGTGTCCTTTACACTTGCAAGCAGTATTTTCTTACCTTAATTAAAATTGTTTTCACAATTCACATTCAAAATTTTACTAAAAAATTTTCAGAGTCTTTTGAAAGTTTGGATGAGCCTGACAGCAAGATGCCTATGACCAGATACAGCAGTGCAACCGCACTGAACAAAACTAGAGACAGTCTCAACTTTCATACATTTGATTCAAGTTACAGCAATGACCGCAACAGTTCTCTTTACCGCAGCAGTCCAGATCTGGCAAACAGCTCCTACCATAGGAGGTACTCCTCCACTGACAGTATGGATGGATCTCATAACTCTGGCCACTCCAGGCAAGGATCAGATGCTCTTGAGAGCAACTATGCCACAAGAAGGTAACACAGCCCCATTGAATGGTTTCCTAAATTTTAATTTGATGCACTGGTTCTAGGAGAGCCTTAAAGTGTTAGGAAATAGTATTGAAAGTAAAATTAGAATTGTTTTTATTACAAAACCTTCTTATCTCCCCCACCCCAACTAGCCCGCTGTCATCCCCCTATAATCTTGCAGAAGTTTTGGGCTGGGCTCTAATAATAATAAGCCTCATCTAAATCTTACAGGTTAACATGATGTTGAAACATCAAACTATGATATGACATAAGAAATGTTTGGTCTTTTGACCATTATTCAATAAAATTTTTCATTGCTTTGTTTACAGTTTGTGTCCGCCATCTTACTGTCTCGATTACATAATAAGCTATTCTCTAAGAGATGAGTGAAGTGCAAAATCTATTATGTTTATTGCATCTTAGTTTTATGCTTGCAGCAGAACACTTATTGTATCTTATTAATTACAGACATTCCTTTAAAAAAGATAATCCTGTCCTACATTCCCTCAAAGAAGATAATCCTCTCCTACATTCCCTCAAAGAAGATAGTCCTGTCCTACATTCCTTCCAAGAAGATAATCCTGTCCTACATTCCTTTAAAGAAGATAATCCTGTCCTACATTCCTTTAAAGAAGATAATCCTGTCCTACATTCCCTCAAATAAGATAGTTCTGTCCTACATTCCTTCCAAGAAGATAATCCTGTCCTACATTCCTTCAAAGAAGATAATCCTGTCCTACATTCCTTCAAAGAAGATAATCCTGTCCAACATTCCTTCAAAGAAGATAATCCTGTCCTACATTCCTTCAAAGAAGATAATCCTGTCCTACATTCCTTCAAAGAAGATAATCCTGTCCTACATTCCTAAAAGAAGATAATCCTGTCCTACATTCCTTCAAAGAAGATAATCCTGTCCTACATTTGTTCATAGAATATAATCCTGTCTTACATTCCTTCAAAAAAGAATATAATCATGTTCTATGTATATCTGTGTGACAATCTTTACATGCTTGTTAATTAGATTTTAACTCTACTATGTCATCGGTTTTCCGTTATCATTGAGTCAACTCCTCACCATGTACATCAGACAATATTTTACTTGTGAAGCTTTTATTTTATTACTTTATATTTGTGATATTTAACATTAGCTGAAGTCCAATAAAAATTTTGTTGTGGATAATTGTTTGCTCCAGAATGGGAGAGATTTGGTCACAAGGCAATGACATTTATCTTTTTTAGTTTAGAGAAACAAAATGGTAGAAGCCTTATTGGTCATTATTTTTGTTTTGGCATCGAGGGTCTGAATTGTTTACCAAATATCTTGATCAATAAGTTTTGTCCATTAAATGTTTCCTCTTGGAATGCTTTTGTTGCTTTCGTTGCAGTTGGTTAACTTTATTTCACAGGCTGAGCTCACAGTCCAACAGAAAGTCTTCATCTAGCGCAGACCCTCTTCAGTTTGTTAAACTGAAGGGTGCCAATGATTTGGCCTACACTGCTGAAGTGCAGATGCGAGTTGCAGCTGAAAGTAAACTTGGTGCCTCAATATCACGAGCCAAAGATGATGATGCAGATTGGCAATCTGTAATTTTTATTCTTTCTTTACATTTATAATCATAAAGCTGTCACAATCTAGCTATATGATTCTATTGCACTTCAACTTTAAATTGAAAAGACAAACCTAGTTATAAAAAAATTACCCTCCCCCTTAATTCTTAATTTCCAGTTTATCTAGCAGTTCAACATTAGATTAGGCCTAACTGTTATTAGGAAGTAATGGGACCAGTTCTACTAGCCTTAACCTTGTTTTGACATTTGTGTCTGCTTATTTCTTCATGCCTTATATGCCATATAAAAAAAAATTCACATCTCTTTTAATATTTTACAGGATTTGAGTTCATGGAAAAACCGCAGGAAAAGCCAGTCTGAGCGTACATATCATTTACAGCAAGAGCTTGAACAAAAGGAAGAAATCAATCCAACCATGGCACCTAAAACATACTCTCAAATGCAGGAGGACAGGTAGGGAGCCCTCCCTCCTTCCATTTGTATTTTCAGTTCTCTGTTGTGACAACTCAGACAACTACTTAAAAAAAAAATAGTGCCACTCTAGTGTGTGGGCTTATCAACACTTAACATTCCAAGGGACACAACTAGCCACTTTGTATTGATTTAATTCTCTCCCATTTGAGCCGACTCATGAACAAACAGATTGAAAACACCATGGGTGATCCTAATTAAGGAGAACAATTAGTATACAGTTTGACAGAGAATACAAATTTAAGCTAGCATTTGTAGGGCTTGCTTCAACATACTCCTCTTTGGTTTAGTAATCTAAACATAAAGTCACACAAAATCTTACATAACACATCTTTAAAGAATCACATAATATCCTTTTACAATGAAAGTCCCTGATTGTAACAAGTAATAGGCACAAAAATGTTTTTGTTCCCTTGGCAATCAAATTATTAAATAAAAGCATAATTTTTTTTTATTTGGAAATGTTTGATTCTTGGAGGAAAGTATATTATAATTAATGTAATTATATATTAAAATTTTTTTTTTTTTTTAATATTGTTTCATTGTTCTATAAATTGCACAATCATTAAACAAATTTTATTAGTTACTTAATCCTAAAATAATGACCATTTACTATTGTTACATAATTCATATGATTTTCATTTTCACATTTAGTAGAGTAATATGAAGAATTTGATTTTCTTTCTTTGAAAATAGAGAAAGAAGAAGGAGTTCTGGACGCTCATTTTATCCCATAGAAGATGAAAATGATGATGATGATGCCTTCGCACCTGAAACAAAACAAGTTAGCAGCTCATCAACCAGATTTACTCAAGTGTGTATTTAGGAGGTTGCATTGTAAAAGTTGCTGCTGATTTTGCCTTTTTTTTCATCTTTGTATTAGTTTCTTTTTTACTATTTTAAATGGTGCAATGAAATATAATAAAAATATATTTGGAAGTGTTTAATTTTAAATCTTATTTATTTCTTAATTTTTGGAATTTCACAATTACTCCCTAATTTACCATTTCTACCTATGCATATAAGACCAGTCACAAAAAGCTGTTTCCATTTCTGCTTTTTTATAATGCTAAGACTTTAAATGAGATCAATTATTAAAACTTATTATGCATTAGCTCTCTCATCATTTAGAGTAAAAAAAAAAACAGCAAACATCATTCTAAATTTAAACCATGAGTAAACATAACCCTTAATAATAGCATTACGGAACCAAGGTTATTGCCAACATTATATGTTATGTGACTGTTTATTCATAATTTGTTTTAGCACTAAAACTTTGAATGTCATTCATATTAAGTTTTAAACTAATTTGTATAAAAATGTGATGTAAATTTAAAAGAAAAAAAACAACAACATCAGAACTTAATCACATTCAAGGTAGTTACTCAAAAAAAAAAAATGAAATCACTTTCAATTTCAACTTTGTTTTTCAGGCAATACCCAAAGATGGAGTTGCCAGATGGGCCAAAGACTCTGATGATGAAAACCAAAATGTTAAACATAATATCACAAAAACTAATGGAGTGAATTCTGATGATCAAAATGACAAAAATAACAATTTCAGTGACTCAATTAAAGCCGAGGAAAATTCAAACGTATCTTCTAAATCATCAAGGTCAAGACTTACAGACAAGCTTCGAGCTTTTGATGAGGATGATAATGACACCTTTTATACTAAAATAAGTGATCAGGATCACTGTGTTTCAAAGTTCAAAGGTGACTTGGATAATAAAATTGTGGGAAAAAATTCTATCAATTTAAGGCAAAGTAAAGCTGAAGACAAAGGATTCAGTAGTGAAATTAGTTCTAAGTGGACTAAGGATACCAATGGTGATGTTACCACCAAGAAAGAAAATGATGCTAGCAATAAAAAAAGTGAATCCTATGGCAAGGCCAAGGAAATGTTTTCAAGAAGTGATTCCGTTTCTGACAGGGACAATAACTCTTATCAGAAAATCACAACTGTTCATAATGTAGGCTCAAGAACACAAAATAAAATTGGGAGTATCATGAAAAATTTCACTGATTCAGAAAACAAGGTTTTGGAGCCTAAACAAGGATACAATGAGAAAATAGATCTAAGTGCAAGGAAGAGTGCATTTCAGAAGGATACTTCAGAGTATAAACCTACTCCTGTTCCTGTTCGTCGCAACTTTGGATCATTTCCTTCCAAAGAGGAAAGTGATGGCAGCAGCTATGAAAGTGAAGGGGATGAGGATGAAGAAGATGGACGAAGGCATGAAGATTCCTTGGATAGCAACAAAGAACCTTCTCCGTCTTCATACCCACCTATTCCTACATCAAACCCACCCTCGGTCCCACAAAAGCCTGTAGCTGCTGTAGCTCCTGCAATTATCTCTGCACCTCCAGTGAAGGAGGATTATAACAGTAAGAAGGTGAGAGACATTCTTTGCTCATTTCCTAAAGAAAATTGTTTGTTTTAAACACAACATTATGTCAAATAGTTCTGCTATCTTTGCAATCTTTGTTCAATTTGATTACAAAAAATAGAGACCTCACAGTATAATATTGGGAATTTTATAATTCAAAAAACATCTATTTTTGTACATCTAATTAGTTTTTTTTTTAAATGTTAGTGATAACAAATAAAATCAAGTAGTTGTTTGATCTTGCATTGAGCCATAGACTTCTATCTACTATCTCTCAGGTATTTTGTGAGAAACAATTTGGACTAAAAATGTTTCCAAGTATATTTTTTTTAAACATCTTCATTACAAGATTTTATTTTCATGTTTTACAAATATTGAGTTTTGATAATTTTTTTGTTAACGATTATTCAGTATTGCAGATGTTAATATTATTCTCTGTTATTTATATCATCCCAAATACTCAATATAGATAATGATCATTTCATTCCACACAAAGATATATTTGTCACTTAATAAGCTCTTCTCATAATATTCTTTTTTTTAAAAAAGATTAATATTTTCTTACAAATCCTTTTGTAAATCTAGTAAGTTTGACAAAACTCGTCACCTTGTATGTCATTTTTTTCTCGGTTGATGCAAGCAGCCTTCTTCTATGCCCTATTGATGCTAGGAAACAAAGAGCATTTATGTAAATTAGTCCTAGAGAATAGAATAAGAAATGTACTTTTATTGTATCATAAGGTTTTGTGTTTTGCATTTCTAAGTTAATGGTTCAGTGTATTTTGCTTAGTTTTTAGTCTTCTGTCTTCTGTTCTTAAGCGTCCCTAAGTTAAGTGATTTTACTATTGGTGCTGTTCTAGTCAAATGTCAGTATTCATTTTATATAAACTAATTATAATCTAAAGTGTATAAACAACTAAAGAAATCTGTTTTATGCATGCATATATAAAATATATCAAAAGTTGGTATGGACCACTAATCGTTCTAATTGTTTGACAAATATCCTGTATTTATTTCTAAATCATTTTAATGTTTAAAATAAATAATATATATAATTATCATGTTTTCCCATATTGCCTTGGTCCTTTGTTAGGCAAGTTGGCCTACATATAGTTAAAAAAAAGATAGTTAGAAAGAAGTAAAGCTAAAAAAAAAATATTCAATATTTAAAGATTGTAGAAGTTCTTTGGGAAACAAATTTTACAATTACATTATATTTCAGCCATTCACCTTCAGCTTTCCCTAGTTTTCTGAACCATTGGGGCACCACACACAACCATCTTTCTCCATTTCCATCTGTCTTTTGCCTTAAATAGAATCTCTATTGCTGAAACAAATGTGATACATACATATATTAGACATAAATTAATAGCAGCACCAGGGACAAAGTTTTTAAGAGAGAAGGTAGTGAAACTACAGCACCTAGCTTCAACTCTATGTTTACGTTCACAGCTTAATTGCTCATACCCACTGAAGCTTATATATGTAATGTGTTTATGTTGTCCACTTGTTATTATGAGAGATATACAATTAGATAGAGCCATCGTTTGTCTAATACATTCCTAACGGCTGTCTGTGTCAGCTTCTATTGAAGTTGTTAGTGAATGGATGCTGTGAGGTGGGGGAGGGGCTTGTGACCTTTGACCACTGGGGTGGTAATTTGCATACGGCAAAATGACTCTGGATCAGAAGAATGTTTTTTGGACATTCCGATGGTCTAGAGGTTAAGTTCGCTTAGTGCATTATCACTAGACGGTGGTGTCGAATCCAGTCACAGATTCAAGCCTTGGTCGGCCCATTCCCTTATTTTCATAGCATTTTAATTCACTACCTTCTCTCTTAAAAACTTGGTCCCTGGTACTGCTATTAATTAATGTCTAATATATGTATGTATCACATTTGTTTCAGCACCTAGCTTCAACTCTATGTTTATAGTCTGTAGGCAGTCTTTGGAAATAGTTTACTAGTTTGAAATAACTTTTTACTTTTTGAAATGATTTTATTTTGATTTCCCCCTCCCACGTGTCATGGGATCTTTAGGGTGCCTCTGAGAACACCCAGCTTGAATGGGTACCTGACATTAGTAAGGGAAAAGTAAAGCAGTTGATCATTGTGCTGGCCAAATGACACCCTTGCTAACCTTGGGCCACAGAAACATTTCTTTCTTATTATTATTAAAATTCTTTACTTCATCTGCCCTATAGATCAGAAGGTCTGAAAGGGGAACTATATAGCTCTGTAGTAATGGGCAGGATATGGCCACAGTCCAGAGTTTGGACATCACTGTTGTGATAGAATCAGAATTTTTACATCTTAAATACATTCTATAATAGCAATACATTTAGTGCTATAATAGTGTTTAAGGGGTTAATTGTAAAATTTCTGCTGAATAATATTTCAACAATGAGGTTTTAAATTATTCAATAATATAGGCCTATATATACAGTTTTAATTAATTTGAATTATTTTTCATACATCCTTATTGGTGATTAGTACTAAGATTAATAATTGCTTTGATAAATTAATATGGCCAAAGTTTTATAGGTGTTGATCATGCTTAAAAAAGTGAATTATTTAAAATTTTATTTCAGAATCTTATTGAAAAGACAATAATTATAAGCCAGAAAGCTAACAATGACAAGGGATTTGGCTTTTTCTTGACTGGTGGGATTGACAATGATGCCCCCATCACAGTCAGCAAAGTTACTTTAGGTAAAACTTTTCAGTAGAATATTTTTTTTATGTGACTGTCATGACTTACTTCACTTGAAGTCATATACTCATCTCTACATTTAGATTTAGCTTTACATAAATTAAATTCATAAAGCAAATGAAGATAATGATTGCATGTTTTTTATTGTTAGGAAGCAGTGCAGATCTTTGTGAACTAAAGGTCAAGGACACTATTCTCAGCATCAACCACATGGATGTTTCAGAGAAGTCGACTTCTGAAGTTGGGGACATTGTAGGCCGAGCTGTCAGTGCAGGCTACATTGAGCTGAGAATTTCTAGAGAAACTAATGAAGGTATGATAACAACTAGGAAGTAATGTCTGATGAAATAGAGGGGTATGTTCTTAACAGTTTTGATTTTGTTTAATGTATTAACAACTGAAAGATTTCAAATAAACTCATGTCATTTGTTGAGTTTAATAACAAATAGTTTTATTTTATAATTAGTCTAGCAGTTAATTAGGAAACAGTAGTCTATGAATTAGTATGAAAGTTAGTAAAAAAAAATAGAATTAAAAATATGGGATTGTTCTAACTATCTCTAACATTTATATGTAATAGATAGTCCTGTAATCTAAAAGAAGAATGTTTAAAAATATAACGTTCAAGCAACTTTGAAACAGCTTTGATGATTAGCATAAAATTTCATATAACATATAAACAGCTTTCTGTAATAGAACTTAAAATTCCAAATATAAAATTTTTACTAATTTAGTATAATTGGATATATACTTTCTTTGTAGTATTTTATGATTAACTTTTTTTACAAGCTCATTAATGGTCCTTTATTTCTCTCTCTCTCTCTCTCTCTATATATATATATATACATATTTCACAGATGACTTTGATGATGAGGAAGACTTCTCTTCAAGTGAGGATGAAGGTCAATCTAATTCTAAGCGCCAATCAGCTGGGGAAATCTACATGAACATAGATATGAATGTAATGCCATTTCTTTTTTGCACCATAGTCCTTGTGGTAAAAATATAGCCATATATTTGACTTTAGAAGATAACATCAACATAAGATATTCAAAAGATTTAAAACTTATGCTTAATTGTGTAGTAGTAATTAAAAGATATTTTTATAGAAATACTGTTAAAAAAAATAGATATCATTAGTTAGACATCTTCTATTAACACATATCAAGCCTCAAATGGAATTTGCACTCATTATAAATGATGCGGTGGCAGCCTTGCTAATTTCTTGGGCTTAAACCCAAGTCTCTAATTAACATGTAAGACTAGATTGAACCCATATCATCAACATTCGTTTGTGTTCCTCATGGAGCATAGGGCCTCGCCAAAAACATGCCACTCTCCACGGTCTCTTGCTAGTTTTTTTATTGCTTCCCAGCTCTTTCCGGTCCTCTCTGCTTCCTCTAGTATACTGCGTTGCCATGTTCTTTTTAGTCTTCCCATATGGGCAGGACATAATTATCTTCTTTTTTGTAGGAACATGTGTAATTATATGATAGGAAGTACAAACAAAGCAGAATTTTATAATCTTGATTCTAGGCTGAAATGTTTGAGTTTACACAATTCAAAATGAATCTCTGTTGGGTCAGGTGAAGATGAGTGGTCAATGTGTTTTGTACAGATCACCCATTTTAACCATCGACTATAGAAACTGGTTTAACTTCTGCTTATCAATCTACCTCATTGGTCTGAAAGAGATAGTTACTGTTTGGATAAAGCTGAGCTACAAAAGGATATGTGTCCATTCTTTGTATTAAATTAAATGATAGGGCAACACAGTTTGATTCATAGCCCTTAATAATAAGTTTCCTTCCAGACCATTTGGTCTATAGGGCAGATGATGTAAAGGTCATCTATTTCTGTGGCCTACGGTTAACAAGGGTGTCATGTGGCCAGCACAACAACCAACTGTCCTTACTTTTCCCTAACTAATGTCAGGTACCCATTAGAGCTGGGTGGACTCAGAGTCGCCCGAAGATCCCGAATATAAAAATCCCAGTCTACACCAGGATTCGACCCTCGGTCCCCGGTTCGGAAGCCAAGCGCTTTACCACTCAGCCACCACGCCTCCCCTTAATAATAACAATAAGCTAATTTTTTTGTTTAAAGTTGTGCTTAGTCCAAAACATTTTTGACTGTTAACAGAGCAATACTTCTGTAATGCATCAGCTGGCTGCTGAGAAAGCCTGGCTTGAACAACAAATAGAAGATACAGAGAGACGAGAAGCTGAGAACAGAAAACCGCAGAAGGTAATAGAATACTTCATCAATAAAGATTAGTAAATTTTATATTTACATTTTTATCTCAGAAGCTTATATTGTTCATTATTGTTATTAATGTTCCTATTGTTGTTTTAGTTTTCTTATGAGCCAGTCCATACTGACCAGTCTAATAAGGTTGAAGTTGAAACTCGGTTAACCCTTTCACTGGACAGATCGCAAGACTCTTTAGGTTAGTAGAGCTTTAGCAGCATGTGGATCTATTTTAATGATGAGCATAAGACTTCATCATTTTGTTCCAATAAACATTAAATGATTTTTTTTTTAATTTTATGATTAGATAGTTTCTTCTTTCTTAGGAGCCAATATACAATTTTTAACCCTTAAAGTGCTGAGCTGTTTTACGAGTGCATACAAAATGGAATTACAATTCTGATGTTTAGAGGCTAAACTACCACACCCATTTTAAGGGTTAAGATTCATATTCCCTATTCACTGTGCATTACACTTAAGAATCTTTGACTGCTTTTACTAGTAACATTGAAAGGAAATCTAATACATTTAGTTTCCAGTTGCTAAATCTGCTGAAAGGAAAAAAGTTTGTACCATCACCTAAGATGCATCAAATGACCCCATCTTAAATGAATTACCTTATTAGGCTAATGAAGCTGAAGCTCCTGTTATAAGAGGCATCATGTATTTTCCTGAATTGAACAATTAACTAATTTCTTTACCTTTTTAAAGTCATAGCAAGAATCTAAAATCTCTCAATGCTCTTTCATAGTATGAACACCATTTTTTTGTAAGCTTCTACTCAAGTCTAGAGGTGCATGATGACTGAGTAATAAAATGCTTGGCTGCTGAACCTAGGGTTCTCCGGTTCAAATCTTAGTGAATACTTGGATTTTTAATTTCTGGATTTTTAGGATGCCCAAGAGTCCCCCCAACATTAATGGGTATCTAGTATTAGTTGATGAAAGTAAAGACTGTTGATCATTGACACCCTTATTAACCATCAACTATAGAATAGATTTTAAGGTCTTCTTATCTTATCTTATCTTATATAATACAGACGTTACTTCAAAAAAGAAGATGATTACGTCCTACGCGTCATGCATTTAGTCATGCATATTAACCAATGACTTAAATTCTGCCAAGTCACTGGTTTTTCTGGCTAGCTCAGGCAACCCATTCCATGCTCTAATAGCACTAGGGAAGAAGGAGTATTTGTACAAATTTGTCCTAGCATATGGGACGAGGAATGTGCCTTTATTTTTGTGTCTTTCAGAGTATTTTATTAAATTTTGTTTTTGTATTTGAAGATTATGGTTCAGTGTTTTATGTATAATTGCTACTTTACTTTTGAGTCTTCTGTCCTGAAGGCTTTCTAAATTTAGTGATTTTACTAATGGTGTTACCCTAGTCAAATGTGAATATTCGTTTGTTATGAATCTCACTGCTCTATTTTGTGTTTGTTCCAGTTTCTTAATGTTTTCTTGAGTTGAGGGGTCCCACACGGTGGATGCATATTCTATTATTGGCCTAACCAAGGTTAAATAACATTTTAGTTTTATGTTCTTATTTGATTTATAGAAATTTCTTTTAATAAACCCTAATGCTTTGTTGGATTTTTTTATAGTTTCATCAATATGTGGATTCCATGACAGTTTTTCATATATTATAACACCTAGGTATTTTGAGTTTTTAGTCTGTGTTACTGGTTTGCCATGAATAAGATAAGTGGAATTAATTTGTTTAATTTTTTTTGTTACTCTTAACAACTGACATTTTTCTGGGTGGAAAGACATGCTCCAATTTGATTCCCATTTCTGTAATTCATCTAATTCTCTTTGTAAAATATCTGTGTCTTGTTTTGTTTTTATTGTTCTATATATTATGCAATCGTCTGCAAATAATCTGACTTTTGTTCCTGAACTAATGCAATTTGGTAAATCATTTATGTAAATTAAAAATAAAAGATAAAAGGTCTGAAAGAGGTACTTTATTACTTCTTTTTTTTACTCAAGTCTTGACCAGCCTCACTTTTGTTGTTGACTCATAAAGCTTCACCTATTTGCATTTAAAATATGTAGTCATTTTTTACACTAATTTCTAATACACAAGATCATTTCCTTTTGTTACCTCAGATGACTTGTCACCATCTTCATTCAATACACGTCCATCACCAAGCTCATCTCAGATCCTAGAAGATGACAGTGATGGGTCAGGACCTCCAGCGATTTTGCGCAAATGGCAGCGCCAGCGCCACAAGGAAGAATACACATTTGACCCAGTTAGTGATGCAAGTGAGACATTTAAGAGAATCAGCCTGAATGCATCACTTCCTCGACGAAACTCCAATGAGGACAAGAAAGACTTTGGTAATCTTTGCATGTATTCTTAACATTTTTCTTACTCTCTAATGGTATTTCTTTGAAACATCATTAGCTCCAATTGCCCAAATCTTCTTCAGTATTACTTCTCTGACAGTGATATTTCTGTGACAGTGATAGTTCAAAACTATGGAGCCATCTTTTGCTTTTGTCTATTTGAATTTTCACCAGAAATTTATTTTTTCAGTTATGCTAAAATCATTCTCATAAAATTTAAGTGTCATTGTTTTATTGAAAACAATTCTATTTCTCAATCTTATTTTACGGTGGGAAGCGTGGTTGAGAGGCTAAGTGCGCTTGAACTTGGCTTGTCTTGGCTACCTAGAAGGGGGCTCGAGGTTCGACATCCGACTTGGGCAGAGTTGTGTTTACTGAGCGCCTAAAGGCAGCACGGAAAACCAACTCCTAGATACCCCCTCCCACCCACTGGTCCACAAATGAGATTGGACCAAAGTGCTCTGAGCATGCTATAAGCATGAAAGTAGCGCTATATAAAAGCTATAATATATATGTATATAAAAGCTAAAATATATTATGGCACAGAAATTTTAAAATTTGCTTTGCACTTTCTTTTGAAAGTAATTTTAATCTAGAATAGAAATGTTCTAACTAAATGTTAGACTCATTTCTTTGTGTTCCTCTTATGTGCCTACCAAATCCTTGGAATAATTAAGCAATTATGGCTCTCAGTAATGATCGCAACTACCCACAGTGGTAAATTCCAACTTTAAGATTTCTATATTATGTCACTTCAAAAGGCCGTTGCCCATTTTTAACTTGTATATTTTTAAAACTGCTTTATGATTGTGTTTCTTTCATGAGGTACAAGGATGATAAATGCGAATAGATATTGTATTTGTTTTTATTTAATGGTGTGAATATGTTTGCATTTATGGGAGGAAGGGGAAATATGTTTTAAGGAATGTTTTTTCCATTTGTGGTTGCAAGATTTTATTTAGACATTAGACAAGAATTGAGGATTCAAAGATGGAAAGATACTTATGTAGGAAGCAAATGAAGGCCTTTTATCTTTTGAAAGACCAAAGAATTTAGTATACAAGTGGTGGCTATTGAGGAGCTGAAGTCTTAATTGTGGAAGAAAATGGGTCAATTAGACTGTGCCAGGGATGTACCAAAATAAAGGTATATTACTTTTAAAGGCTTTTAGATTTTGCGGTCCAAATGGGGTGAAGGCATTATAATAATAAAGCCCATCCTTTTGTGGCCCATGATTAACAAGGGTGTGATGTGGTCAGCACAACAACCAACTGCCTTTACGTTGCCCTAACTAATGTCAGGTATCCATTAGAGCTGGGTGGACTCAGAGGGGGCTTAAAGATCCTGAAATTAAAACTCCCAGTCTTTATGAGGATTCGGTAGCCAAACGCTTTACCATTCAGCCACTGAATTATCTGTTGTGTACAATTTTATTCATTACCAGACCGCTATCGACTCCCAGAGACTAATGGAACATCATCTGAGAGCTGGGAGAAACGGATTGAAGATTGGACCCAGCAACAAGACAAAAAGAGACAGGTAAATGACCAATTAAGTAATCCTTTTAGTAGGTAGCCATTGCTGCAGTGCTTGTTTTAAATATCAATTCGTATTAATAGTTTTGATGCCCCATTTACACTGCATCAATAAACATGCAGTTGATAACATTATAAATCCTTCATGCTTATAACTACATTAGCTGTTGTTGGATTGGATGTAAATATTATAAATAATTGGAATTTTTCATAAAATTCTAGATAGGTGAAGCATCAATATGGGCAAGCAATGCCATTACCAATTCCATTTCCTTGCGTTTATAAGATAAAACTCAAACATTAGCCTACATTCATTTAGATTAGATTTATTTTAAATTATTTCATCTTCTTTTTTAGTTTCTTTTGTGCAAAAACCCTTTATAGTGCATGTAGAGACTAGACTTTACTCCCAGTGCTAAATATTCAGATGGAATCAAAGACCTCTTTCATTAATAATAAAAATCCCTTTAAGCTAATACTTTTAGAATAATTATTGCATGGCCATTTTTATATCAAACTTCTGAGATTTTTGTGTGATCAGAGGTTGAGAAAAACAATGCTTCTGAAAGCTAACTAATGAAATAGCATAGTAGTCTGTTTCACATTTACAGTAGAACGTCGTTTATCCGACTCAATTGGGACCGGACACCGTTCGGATACGCGATTGTTCGGATAACCGAAAACCGAAGCGATCCATGCAGTATATGCAACCGGACACTATACGAATATTGAAAATCATCACATGCGGGACATGTGCGTGAAGAACGAGCAAAATAGGTGACAAATGTCGCAATTTTACCTTTATTGTGGAAAATAATCACTTATTTTTCGTATTCATACAGTATATGTGCATTACAGTACATGTGGTTGATAAAAAAAAAAAAAAAACTGGTCCGGATATTTGACGCTCCGGATAATAAACGTTCGGATAAACGACGTTCTACTGTAGTTGTGATCCTCTGATTGTGTGTTGACCCTAGTAGTTAGACTAATTTATGCATGTTTTTTGTTTCCTCTTCAGTATGTTAACAGTTTTGATGTGACTGATCAGGTAAAAATATTAATAGTTCCAGTTTTACTCATTTAGCCAAAAAGAAGGATATTGCTTTAATTTATTTGTTCTTTTTTTTTTTAAATTAATCTTTTTTATCATAAAAAAAATAATTTCTTGATAGGACCTATACTACACTATCTTTTAAGAAAATTATTCCATTTGTGTAAAGTTCAAATAATTATAAGCTGCATAGATAAGGTTAATTATCATAATATTCATTTCAAATTTGATAAATTTGCTTGAGATTAATTTTCATCACATCACTTATGCCTGTTGAGAGAATTTCCCCTTCCCCCCCAATTTTGACTTAAAATAGCATTTATTATTTGAAAAAAATCCTTTATATTCTGAGACATTAAACATTTTCTTGTTAATTCTAAAGGCCAAAATAAAAGAAGAAAATAAAAAATTGCAAGAGAAATATGAAGAAGATTTGAGAAAAGTTGAAGAAAGAAAGGAAGAGAAAAGAAAAGAAGTAAGTTCAATTATATTTACTATTATTACGAAAAAATGTGTGTGTGTGTAAATTTACGTTATATTATACTCTATACATATTTATTATATTTAATATTTTATTTGTTGTAAAACATTTATATATAATTGCAGGATCATTTTTAAATTTTGTATTTGTAGTAGTTATTTTGTAATAAATTTTCTTTACATTAATTTTTCATTTGCAGGAAGATGAGGCATTCATATCTCGCGCAGAAACTGCTAAAATGCTAGAGGAGAGGAGAGCAGAAAGACGAGCCAGGATACAGCAGACAGCAGCTGAGGCAGCAGGGACATCTGTTCAGAGAGAACAGCCAGAATCCCACACAGCCTCTGTAACCCTCAGCATTAACAAACAGCAACAGCCAGAGTATGAAAACATGTCATTTTCACATCCTAAACCTTTTGTTCCGTACTCACCCCCCTCCTCCACACTTATCATTGATCCAAGAAATCAGCAGAGGCAGAGTGAAAACTCCATTCAGTTCCAAATGAAAATTGGATCTCAGCCATCTGCTGGTAAGAATAAATCAATTTTTATTGTAACAGTCTAATTTGGTCTGCTAGATTTTTAAATTTTTTTTTTATGGGGATTTATACTTTGAAATCACTTAAGATTTATGCACCTTAGCCATTCTTCAATTAAGTCATTGTTTACCAAACTGCGTTCTGCGAGGCCTGAATAGGTCTTCTATAAACTACTGGAATAATAAACTAGAAGCCACCAAGTGGTGGCTGAATGGTAAAGCGCTTGGCTTCCGAAACGGGGTGCTGGGATCGAATCCTGGTGAAGACTGGGATTTTTAATTTTGGGATCTTTGGGCGCCTCTGTCCAACTCTAATGGGTATCTGACATTAATTGGCAAAAGTAAAGGTGGTTGGTCATTGTGCTGGCCTCATGACACCCTTGTTAACCATGGGCCACAGAAACAGATGACCTTTACATCATCTGCCCTATGGTCTGAAAGGGGAACTTTACTTTACTTTAGGCCACCAAATAAATTAATCTCTCAAAAAAAAAATGCTAAGTGTTCTGCTAAATACTCAGAATGTGTGAAGTGTTCCCTTAAGGGAAATGTTTGGGAAACTCTGAATTAAACATTGGAAATTAGGTGGGGAAACACTGAATTAAGCAATTGAAAGTAATTGACAAAGTTGTAATGAAAAAAATATTTAAATATATAAATGTTGATTAAATTTATCACAAAAATAACCCAAATTATTGTTTAGGTTTGTTTCATTATCTTGAAACCGCATTGCATGCTAATTTTATTTTCATGTTAAAATTTATTTTTTTTTAAATAATTTTTACTTTACTTTAATATACAGATCTATATACTAGGCCTATATATATATATATATTACTTTGATAGACAAAGAAACAGCTCAACTGTTGGAGGCAGAGAGGGAGCATATTCGCATTGAGGAAATGAAGAAAATAGAAGAAGAGAGAAGGAGACTAGAAGAAGAGCAAAAAGCTAAAGAAAGAGAAAAATTGCAGGCAATAAGAGAAAAAGAGGAAGAAGTCAGGAGAGAAAAGGTAAAAAAAAAATCTAAGCTAGAAGGATTTAATTTTTGTTCAAGTGGGAAAGATATTTTGTCTCCCTTTATATTTGAAAATCTAGGCTTATAGTTTTTGGGATATTTTATAGTTGATTCTATTTTGATTTTATGGCACATCAACACAATTAAAGCCATGTCGTGCCCTGATATATGTTGAGACTAGGCCTAAAAATACCTTGTACTTCCTGATATATAATGATAATGTTAGTTTGATCCCAGTTGTTTTTTTTAGATTATATTGCAATCTGTTCAAACTCTTAATAATCAGTTTTATGATTGTTTTTTTATTTGCTACAATCTAAGTTTAAGAAAACAACATTTCATTCATTCTTATGTCAGTTGCTTTCAATAGCTTTAAAAAAATATAAATAAAAACTTTATTTTTTTCATTCTCCAGGAAAAGCTAGAACTGGAAAGACAAAAGTTTTTGAAGGAGCAAGAAGAGTTTAAAAAATTAAAAGAGCAGCAGGAACAGTTCCTTCAAAAACAGCAACAAGAACAGCTTCTTTTGAAGCAGCAGCAAGAACAGCTTTTTCTAAAGCAACAGCAAGAACAACTTCTTTTAAAACAACAGCAAGAACAGCTTCAAAATCAACAGCTTCATTCAAATCGGCAAGAAGAACCGCGTTTGAGAAAGCAGCAACAAGATAGCTACAGCTCAGCACCAAAATTTCAACCAGTAGCTGCAAAACGCCAAAGTGCTTCACCCAGTCTTAGAGATAAGAGTTCCTCTTCTTACAACACTAGTTTCACAAGCAGCTCACCACCGAAATTCACAAACTCCAGTCAACCAACTGTTTCAAGAAACAGTTCTACACTCAACACAGTCAGTGCTAATCATCATCCTCCTCCAAAGCAGAATGCCATCCCCACTTCCAGGTTGTCCCGAAATCTTGAGGGCAGCAGTGGAGATGAAAGTGACCCTTCTCAGGCTGGCCACAGGTTTTCCAGGGAGCAGATGCTTGCAATGAATAGGAGAGCAAAACCAATGCAGGCTCTGCCTCCAGAATCCAATTCACAGGAAGCCACACCTAAAGAAGAAGAGGTTTCTAGCGTCACACCAATTACAAGAGAAGCTCCTTCTAAAGTGGAGCTCCATTCCTTGAACTCTGTGCCTAAAGCCAAGTTCCGTGACCCTAGTGAAATTTATGTTAATGTGGGCACTACAAACCCAGCTCTTTCACCCAGGCATACAGAACCAAATAAAAGGTTCACTGCTCCATGGATGGACAATAGCGATGACAAAAAGAGGCACACTTTTTCTGCTTTTGGGGACCATTGGCTAATAGAGGAAGCTGAACGTAGACGGCTGGCTGAATCAAGTAGTAAACTACCCACCACCAAGACTTCAGTGCACTCTTCAAATTTCTCAGGACCCATCAAACCTGCGAATGATAACCGTTGGCGAGGAGATACCTCCATGCCTCAGGCCATTCGACAAACTCTTCTGCAGAAAACCTCTGGGCTAAGAGGCAGCACTCCTGACTTGGCCTTTTCCTCCAACACCTCTTACTCTTCATCACGTTCATCCTCCCTCCCTCCTAATGAGAGCATGACATCACAGCACAATCTATCCAGCTCCCCCAAGGAGTACCAGCAGAACTACGCTTCACAATACAATCAGCAGCAGCCTAAGTCGAGATACTCCCAGCCTGACCAAGGCAGGGCTCCAGTTAATGGCAAACAGCCCTGTTCTCACTGTAATGAAGAAATAGGTGAGTTTTATCCCTGCGTTTGGTTTCCCTATTATTGTACACAATTTTTCTTTAGAACTAACTCTGTTTACAAATTTGGAACTTAAATTTCTGTATGTTGTTTTTGATACATCGTGATGCTAAATTTTGATAGTTATCTTATCTTATAGATTACAGACATAAGTTCAAAAAAGAAGATAATTATGTCCTACACTTTTCATGTGTCAATGTAGTCATGCATGTTGATCAAGTTCATAAACTTTTGCTAAGTTGTTGGTTTTCCTGGTTGATTCAGGCAACCCATTCTATTCTCTAATGGCACTAGGGAAGAAGGAGCACTTGTACAATTTGTTCTAGCATAGTTTTACTGTTTCTCAATTGCTCTATATGTTACAGAAGTAACTCTTGCTACATTAAGTATGTATACTCTTGCTCAACTTACAGGTTTTGGAACTGCTATGGTCATTGAAGCCTTAGGGCTGTTTTATCATGTCCAGTGTTTTAGATGCTGTGTGTGCCACACCTCATTAGGGTCAGGCAAGCATGGAGCAGATGTCAGAGTTCGAGGTTCAAAGTTACATTGTCCCAACTGTTACAGCAATGATGAAGGTGAGACAACTGTTTTTTTATTTTTTGAATTATTTTTTTTTGTGGTAATAGGTTTTTATTTCAGTGATTTCATTGATGTATAATCACTATTTTTAAGCATGATTACTTGCATAAAAAATTAGGTGCTTCATTATTTAATGTCTAAAATGAAATTTTATATTACTACTCCACAAAAAAATTTAAAGTTTTTCTTTTTTTATTGTGATTACCAACAAAATTTCATCTGTGTAAATTTTCACTCTTTTTTTAAAATTCTTATTTTATAAGTATTCATTTCTACTTTATATTTCTACATGATTATGTTCAAACTATTTAGATTATAATCAAACTATTTAGATTATGTTCAAACTGTTTAGATCAAACTATAACAGTTTGTAGTAATAATAAAACAAATTGAATTTTACTTTTGAGGATAAATCAAATTTCGGGGGGCTTTATTTTTGTATCATAGCATCCATTTTTACTACAGGTGTCAGAAAAAGTTCCCAAGCATACCATGGCCGTTTAATGCAAGTACCGCTGTAGCCACTCATTATTGCTTGTAATTGTTGCTGCCATTTGCATCATGATTATTTAATGATTTATTATTCCAGTCATAGACACATCAATTACTAGTTATAACTATCTATCAAACCAACAGTAACTTGTTAAAAAATGTTGAAAATTAATTAACTAAATACAGTTATTTTTGAGTCTTAAAAAAAATCATATTAAGTTTTCCCGAAAAAAAATAATTTTACATACAAATTTATGAGAATGTAAATTGAAAAAAAAAGTGTTTTAATTTTTATTTTTGTTTAAGTTAAAAAGTGAATGTCTGCACCTATGACACTTGCATACTAATGTGATGCATGGCAAGCATGCTAAGGCAATTTAATCAGTTCATTATATTTTACAGAAGACTAAAATTGTTGACTTCTTAAGTTTGCGATTGAAATCAGTAGATGATCTCTATTTAGCTTAGTAATTGCTCATAATATGATCTTAGTATCATGGTTTATTACATTTCAATTCTTTTCCTTTTCTTTCTTTTTTTTTCGTCGTTGTTGATTTTTTTGGTTTTGATTGTTTTTGTTACTTTTTTTTAAAAGTGAGCTGATTTCTATAAACAACAAAACTGTTAACTCTTTGAGCCTTAGTGTTAAAAACAAAATATAGTTTGAATAGGCCTAAAGTGAACTGAACATTGTTTCTTAAAGTTTTCCCAGGCAAAATTAAAAGATATATTTTCAAGATTTTTAGTTATCTGAATATGCGATGATCTACCAAAATAGAATGTATGGTTACCCTTTTTAAGTGTGTTGAAAGTATTTAATAGGGCTATGCATTTAATATTTTAATAAAACTTATCACAGTTTTGGGGAGATGTGTAGCTGACATTGAATAGTAAATGAAAATGTACAATTCTCTAATGTGACATTGGACTGACTTGTGGCTCAAAGGGTTGATAAGAGATTGACTGGTAGATTTACTATTTTTTTACATTGTTTTTTTTTTGTCATTATTATATTTTATTATTATTTTTTATTTTTTTTATTTAATGTGGATTACATATGTCAGTTTAAATATAAATGTTAAATCAAATCATTTGTTTGTCTGGGAGTATTTTCTTTTTTCTTCTCAGTTTTTTTTTTTATTTTTTACTTTTATTTTCTTTTTTTTTTTTAAATTCAATGTCTCCCTTTTCAAAATAGAATAATTTTAGTTTGGTTTTATTATTTTTTTTGTCTGCATTTTGACTCCTTAGACTAGTGGTGTACTATTGGCTCTCTGATGTCTGTAAATTTTAAAAGTTGTTGGCTATGTTTACTTTTGATTATTATCTTTATATCAACTTTCAATGTATCTTCTGTACTTCTATGTTGGTTATTATTGAACAAAATAAAAATAAGCAAAAGTTGTTTTTTTTCACTTAAATACATTCTATTATGACATGTATGCAGCAACTATATCACATATGTAGACAAGGCACTAGGGCAAGGCACTAAATTAATATCTTGCACTCTCTCCAACTACTACTTAATGTATGAAATATATGCATATATCTATTTATACTTGAATAATAAATATGGACACTGACTTTTGAAATATCATGAATCAATTTTTAATTTACAAATTATTGAAATTATATACTAATTTAAATGATTTTTAAAGTTGTTGTTTTTTCTACCAAAATCTGTCTAGATAAGCTGATTTAATTCAAAATAATTTGTTTTAATATTATATAAAAAAACTTTTTCAATATATTTCATATAAATGTTTGTTTCTTTCTGCAGCTGGATTAAAGTTCAGTAAAGTCTAGAGATCTTAGAGATGGATTAAAGTTCAGTAAAGTCTAGAGATCTTAGAGATGGAAGTCAAGATGTACAGAAATTTTGTGTTTCAGTTTTAAAACATTTTTTTGCTGTCTATCCCAGCAAATGGAATGTGAACCTTAAACCATACAGTTAAACTTTGAAAAATCAAACCTAGTAGTTGTATTATCAGCCATCTGTAACACTTGTATTGCATTTATTGACCATACAAGTAAAAACCAAATTATACACATTTTATTTTGGCTAATTTCTGATTGTTAAAGTATATTTATAAATATGTAATTTCTTTTGTTTTTTTAAATTTCTATTTACAATATAAAAAAACAATAAATTTAATAAACTATTAAACATAAGTTGGTATAAATCTATGCTTGGATAAGTTTAAAAAATATTTCTGAATACCCCGGTACATTCTTAAGAACAGATTCTGGTGATTGAATAATTAAGATAAGGATCAACATATTTAAATGCTTGCAACACTGTTATAAGGCATATCTAGAAGTATGAAGATTAAGAATGAGTGCAGTATTTCATATGGCAAAGTAGAACTAGCTGTAATCTATATACTTTGTCAAATCCAACACAGATAGTAGCTGATTTAAGTTCTCTTTTCACTGTCGTCACTTGCTATCACCAGTATCTCTTCTTTTAGGTCTCAGATACCCCACAGCCTTTACAAGAGACTATCAGCTGTCTATTTTAGATGCCTTTTACTGCCAGCTGTTATTCTCTATTCCAATTAGGGCAAGATGGTGCCTCAGCTTCTCTTTCCAATGTTTCCTGATGGAACTTCTCATACCTGTCTCCATAGAAGCTTTGCTCTTATAATCTTGATATTAGGCTGTTATTAACCAGAAATTTAGAACTTCCATTTTCTTTAAAGAATGCTGAAGATGTAAAGAATAGATGCATACATGGCTTTATGAGTGCTGAGATCCATCTTTTTTCAGGCTTGTGTTGCTGTAAAAGTATTAAGACATTAACCTTAATGTTAGATGACTTTAACCCTCGAATTACATTTGAATTTGAAAACAATACAATATACATGTACTGTTTAATTATGTGTTTGAGAAATATTTATATGTTTTTCTGTTCTTAACTGCATTTTTTCATATTCATTTTTAAGGAATATTATATTGTTTTGAAGATTTTTCTATTTTGAAGTGTTAAATAAAATTACTATTTTTCAATTGTTTTTATTATGACTTTAAAAAATAAGGATATAAATTATCAATGACATAAGGTCCACAAACTAAAATAATGTGTTTCCATTTGAAAAAACTTTTTGACAAATAACAACAGAAACAACAGAATGAAGTACTGAATATTTTGTATTTTGACTAAAAGAGTTAATCTGTATTTGTTTTTTGTTTTTTAAAAGGTTGGGCTTAACTCCTGAGCAATGAGTGGTAAATCTAGAAAAACTAAACTTTTTGTAACATTCTTTAAAAAATAGAACAATATTTTAAAAAATAGAATAATATTTCTATTTTCAAATAATTTTTGAACAAAATAAGCTTTAACAATACTCAATTCCTTGTAAAGGCCATATACACTAAAATGCACTTTCATCTCAGAAAATAAAAATAGTTAAAAGAGCTGTACACTTTTTTAGTTTTCCTAACAAATGAGAGACGATGAACCCTTCTAACACATTTCTGGTAAATTTCTATCCCAACTTACCCCAATCGTAGACAATCATAAACAATGCATTCTATCCCAATATTGGTGAAAGGGTTAGGATAATTTACTCATTTTCTCAAACTGAACAATATTTTTTTTTACAATGTAATCTACAGATAAATAATCCCATTAGCCACTTCTATAATATTTTGGTACAAGTTTTAATAATTTATACAATTTTTTAAGAAGCACATATAAATTATTGTGTTCAAATCCTGTGATGCATTTTGAAAAAAAAAATGTTCATTTTTTTAAAAATTATAATCTGTTCTATCTTTGACATCATGTAAACTATTCAACAATTTGATAAAGTTGGGTAAAGAATGACACATTTGTTCTAGTTTCATTTTAGTTTTAGATAAGTTTTCAAACAATGTTTTTTACCCTTACAAGCTTCTAGTTTTCCTGTCCATTTATTGTAGCCATATTTTTATACTTAAAGAATGTCTTGTCTTGAGAATGTCCTTAAAAAATGTCTTTCAATTCAAATCATTTCATTTACTTTTGTCAGTCAGATGTTAAATTTGTCAGTCAGATGTCAACTTTTGCAGTCCGATGTCACATCAAAATAAAAATATAGTTACATCTTTTTGTTTTGTCTGTTGCATTACTTATTATATATTTCAATTATTATTGAAGCTTTATATTTAATTGTATAAAAAAATATATAATTTTTCTAGAATAATTGTATGGTTGTTTAATATCTAGAATTGAAAATGCAATCAAAGTGTAAAGTTTATTATGATATGTTTTGTATAAATTTGTAAATAGTGGATGGTCTGTTTTTGTAACTGACATTAATTGCTGGATTGTTATGGTAGTTTAGTTTCAGATTTCAAAAGGATCCTTGTTGTAGTGTTAAGTTCAATGGATGAACGACTAGATTTGACTTATAATGCTAGGAGCAGCCCTACAGGAACAATTATATAGTAACTATACAACCAAGTCATTGGCTGCCACAGCATGAAGAGAAGATAAATATTGTAATTTGTAAATTTTTGATTACCCCAAGAATTTATTTTTGAAAAGCCATTTTATTAAACACACTGGCTTGTTTATAACATTTATATAGTTACCATCATATGTGTTGATTAATAAATTATCAACCATTATACATTTATGCATATAAACTTGCCCCTCTAGCTTTATGATAAACCAGATGAACATATGCAAGTAATATTTTCAGTTAGATACTCTCTATATGTTACCTATATTCTTATAATAATCCTTACTGGTTCTACAATACTTATATTGGGGTAAACTCTAGTTTGTTTTACTTTCATTATCACTGATCAAAGTCTCATTCTTTTGTGCTCACTGAAAAATTAATTTCATATATAAAATTTGTATTTTGAACCTTTCATTACACATTTGTGAACGTGTATGGTATATATTATTAATACAAAATGTTACAATTTTGTCCCTGAAATGTAAAATATTACATTTCTATTTTTCTTTTTTTTTCTTTTGTTTACATTTGACTAACAAATAAAAAAAAATATTTAAATTCTTAGTTAGCATGTTTTCTGTATAAAAATTAATTAAATATTAAGTTATAATTTGGAGGAAATGGTTAAATCAAGCTTGTTCAGTGAGTGATTTGAACTTTCCCGTGTTTTTTTCCTAACTTAATTCTAGCCAATTTTTATTATCATGAAATCATTTAGGAGATTGAAATACTTTGTGTTCATTTTTTTTTTTTTTATTACCAGTTCTCACACGTTTTGTTTTGTGCAAAAAAGAGACAGTGTGATAAGTAGGTAGGTGTGAGCAGTGCTCACATTCACTCAAGTACCGGAAGAGATATCGTACATGGAAGAGTGTTGCTCTCTATAGTCAAGTCAATACACATGAACTGGTAGTCTACTATTTAGGATTTTGTACTCACTCTTATTCCATGTACTTTTGACTAAAAATCAAATTTTGTGTTTCTTTGTTAGAGTTAGAGTTTTTGAGAGTCGTTAGCATCTATGCATGTGTAAACTAGATCTATGAGTGTGGAACTGAGTAGACTAGAGCTATATATATTTGAGTGTATAAGCATCTCATGATTCGTTCGTTAATAATGTTTTGATTATATTTCAAGTATAAACTGTACAGACCTGACCTTATGGTTGCTAGTGTAAGGACATATTTAGCTAGCTACTTGAGAGACTAATTCTGTCTGTTTCTGAATAAGACAAAAATTATTGGAATAACAGGTTCAATGAATGTACATTTGTTCCTTGTAAATGCTGAGTTCTCTCTTCTTTCATAGCCTCCCTTATGATAAATACATTTCAAAGTAGAAAAGTTCTTACAATATACCTAGATTTCAATCAATTCAAAACAATCTTATTTAAGGATGAGCCAACAATTTTTGATTTAACTATCAGCACACAGGCAATTTGATGTATATATATATATTTATTATTGTTTTGGCTTTCACTTACACAATAATTTAAAAAATGTATAAACAAGTATAAAAGCACACACACAAAATTTGCCTTTAAGGCTTAGTGATATAAAAAAAAAACACTACGTTTTAACTGCTTTTAACTGCGTTGTGCATTATTACTTCCGGAAAATATACCTTTCTCTTAAGTTATTAAGTAGTTAAGTCTTTCTTTAATTGGAAGTAATTTGGCGTCCTGTTTGCAATTTAAAAGGAAACTTACTTCATTGATTCACTTGGATTGCACTGATGATTGACTTAATTATTCAAAGTTACTTTCCCCAGAATTGGGTCAATATCTACACACACAAAAAGTCAGGCACTATTCTTACAAAGCATCTCCATAATGGTAACAGTCGATGCCAACATAACATGCCAGTTATAGCCAGTTCGAACACAGACAGACATATACAGCTAATAAGATTTTGCATGTCTTGTGCCATTGAAAAGAATGCCGACATCTTAATTATTTAATACATGTCTGGCTCTTTCAAAATCAATAAGCTTTCATTCAATGAGTTGTCTGTTCTTTCCATGATGACAATGCCCCTATTATGCCCCTACATATGTGTTGCTTGTATTTTCTAACATAACTTTATTTTTGTACCTGTTTTAACTGTGTACACTACATTGTTTATTATGTACATTGACTTAACAAAAAAAAATAGAAATAAATTATATCTATATATTTATTAATATGCAGAGTTTGTTTAATTTAACTCAGTGACATGCCTACATTGTTAACTAACAATAGAGTTGAAAACTCACTAGACCTATACACTAAAGAATAAATGTAGTATGTAGATGAACCTATATCTTTCTCAATTTGATGGCTAAATGGTAAGGCACATGACATCCGAACCTAGGTGTCTCGAGTTGGTACCCGCTGTGAAGATTTGTTTTAGGACTGTCCAACTTACTTTGTGGAAGCAAAGGCGGTTGGTCGTTGTGCTATAGCCACAAGCCACCCTCGTGAGTTATCGGCCAAAGAAACAGTCGAACTTTACAGCACCTGTCCCTTCTCTTAAAACTGAATGCGATTTAGTATGAAGTAACTCATCCATTAGTCTCAAGATGAAAAAAAAACAACTCTTTATTTAATTATAGATTTAGTGGTATCGTGCCTCTCACAGATGTTTTTACGAGGACATAAGACTGATAGACTTAGATCAAGAAGTTTTTTTTAAAACTAAATTAAAACGAAAGCTCAATTGAAGGAACAAAACGGAGGTCTAAAGGCATGGTTTTGTGCTCGCTGCTATCTTGGACTATCTACACCAAACACGAGAGAAATGTAAATTTATTTCAATTGCGCTGCCTCCGAAGGATCCTGAAAATCACAAGGCAAGAAAGAGTGTGTAGCCGAGACCATTCGTTATAGTCAAAAGAATCTGCGACGTCACAACATGTGTGCAGTGGACACCAATTGCTCGTTGCTACGTCGTACAGATCTGTGAGGTGGCAACGGGCTATTGGTTTCTACTGCCCACGGGTCGCGTAACACAGACATACTCGATCGATCGGGCCTTCCCCTCTTCTTCAAAAATCTCAAAGTTGCCTTACAGGCTTTTGGTAATGTCCGCTGAATGGAGGTCGAACGTATCCCGAAAGTTATACTGGACAACTCGCGACGGGCCTAAGGAAAACTCACCTCCGATACGAGGAGGGAATCAAACGGGACCTTAAAGAACTGGACATCGATGCTGGGAAGACATAGCCTTAGCAGTATGTGGAGACAGAATTGAAACATGAAGATACACCTGCAAGAGCTATAAGAACATTGATTTTCTTAGGGAACTATCACGGAAGTTGATGGAAATAGGTGAAAATGAAGAGAGACTTCTGTGGTGGTTCTTGTATGTCTGTGACGTCAGCAAACTGCTTAACATTTTTTTTGTGTGTGAAATATTAGAGAAAAAAATTGCAGTTAAAATTAGTTTTGGGGAATGTGTGGAAACAGCAAAATGAAAAATTGTAATGTAAACATATAACCCTTTCACACTGTGACTTATAGTCCTATAATATCGATAACAACTCTGACCATTGTGAACGTTGGAGACTGCGATGCTTACAGGATGTCAAGATACTGAGAAATGCTGCTTCATTGCGAGACTGTGAAACTTCAACTTTTCAATTTTGTCTCTATATTTACAACGTCATGACGGGCGTAGATCTCGAGTCATATATTGTGATGAATTTCTGTTGATGTAACGTTGTTCTTACAACAAACGAGTTTTAAAAAAGTTATTGATACATGAGACAATAGAATTGAATAATAGCAATTATTTGTTTAAAAACCTGGTTTGATCCAATTATTTTCCACATTATCTATAAAAGACAAAGATGTATCAGACCATGAGATCATAAAAATACACAGTCAGATAAAAGCAGTAGCCAATACAAAAACCAAAAGAAAAATCTTACTCTGGAATAAATGTAACCTATCACAACTACACCAAGCTGCATTAAACTTTCAACAAACATTCTTATTAGAAAAAGACATTAACCAACCAGTCGATGACCTCTGGAATTTCATTAAAAACCATCTTAAAAACATTATAGAAAATCATATACCAACTAAATACACATCAAACAAAATAAATAAATGCTGGTTTAATAATAGACTAAAGAAGCTTTGTAAACAGAAGGAAAACCTATATAGAAAATTTAAAGCAACCAAGGCAGAAAGAGTTTACAAAAAGTAAGCAGACAGCTGCAGAGTGAATACATAAACAATGTAATATCTAAAGATAACAACAAAAACCTATAGTCATACATTAAGTCTAAGAAAATGGAAACAACAGGCATAGCGCCATTAAAAGATGAACATAACATAATACATAATGATAATGAAACTAAAGCAAACATCCTAAACAAATACTTTGCATCAGCATTCTCAGCCCCAGGAGACAAAGACATATTTCTTAATTTGAACCAAGTAGACAACATAGAAGATTTAGTAGTACAAGAAAATGGAATTAAAAAACTATTAGCCAACACCAAACCAAATAAAGCGTCTGGACCTGATGGTATTCCAGCTAGATTACTCAAAGAACTAAGCAATGAGCTAGCCCCAGTGTTCAAAATACTCTTTCAAGCATCGCTTAACCAGGGCAGAGTACCAAAGGACTGGAAAGAAGCTAATGTCACCCCCCTATTTAAAAAAGGAGAAAAATCTGATCCAGGAAACTACAGACCAGTATCACTTACCAGCATCACATGTAAAATACTAGAACACATAATATGTAGCAATATCATAAACCACTTAGACAAACATAATGTCCTCACCCCATACCAACATGGCTTTAGGAAATATAGATCATGTGAAAAACAACTAATAGGACTAATTGATGATTTTTCAAAAGGTTTAGATAATAGTGAACAAATAGATGCTATCTTACTAGATTTTTCTAAGGCTTTTGACAAAGTTCACCACAATAGTTTGCTTAAAAAATTAAAATATTTCGGCATTAACGGTCCACTGCATCAGTGGATTAAAGATTTTCTGACAGGGAGAGAACAAACTGTAATAATAAATGGCTCTAAATCAAAACCAATAACAGTAAACTCAGGTGTACCTCAAGGAACAGTCTTGGGTCCACTACTATTTTTAATTTACATAAATGATTTACCAAATTGCATTAGTTCAGGAACAAAAGTCAGCTTATTTGCAGACGATTGCATAATATATAGAACAATAAAAACAACACAAGACACAGATATTTTACAAAGAGAATTAGATGAATTACAGAAATGGGAATCAAATTGGAGCATGTCTTTCCACCCATAAAAATGTCAGTTGTTAAGAGTAACAAAAAAACTAAAACAAATTAATTCCACTTATCTTATTCATGGCAAACCAGTAACACAGACTAAAAACTCAAAATACCTAGGTGTTATAATAAATGAAAAACTGTCATGGAATCCACATATTGATGAAACTATAAAAAAATCCAACAAAGCATTAGGGTTTATTAAAAGAAATTTCTATAAATCAAATAAGAACATAAAACTAAAATGTTATTTAACCTTGGTTAGGCCAATAATAGAATATGCATCCACCGTGTGGGACCCCTCAACTCAAGAAAACATTAAGAAACTGGAACAAACACAAAATAGAGCAGTGAGATTCATAACAAACGAATATTCACATTTGACTAGGGTAACACCATTAGTAAAATCACTAAATTTAGAAAGCCTTCAGGACAGAAGACTCAAAAGTAAAGTAGCAATTATACATAAAACACTGAACCATAATCTTCAAATACAAAAACAAAATTTAATAAAATACTCTGAAAGACACACAAATAAAGGCACATTCCTCGTCCCATATGCTAGGACAAATTTGTACAAATACTCCTTCTTCCCTAGTGCTATTAGAGCATGGAATGGGTTGCCTGAGCTAGCCAGAAAAACCAGTGACTTGGCAGAATTTAAGTCATTGGTTAATATGCATGACTAAATGCATGACGCGTAGGACGTAATCATCTTCTTTTTTGAAGTAACGTCTGTATTATATAAGATAAGATAAGAAGAAGATGTAGTTCAGATTAACGGCTATATCATACATGGGCGTAGCCGGGGGGGGGGGTCTTGGGGTTCAAACTGTAGCACCAGACAGCTAATCCTACTTCGACTTGTCGTAAGGCTGTAGCACCAGACAACTAGTCCTACTTCGACTTGTAGGCGTAAGGCTGTAGCGCCAGAAAGCTATTCTTACTTCGACTTGTAGGCGAAATTTTAAATAAAGCTCGGAAACTTCTTTTTAAACAAAATAAACGTGACTTAGTGACTTAGATGAAGAAAAACAAGTGAAAAAACAAGACGTCGGATGATTTAAACAATATAGGTCCAATATGTTACCTGCAAAGTGCGACATACGGCATTCTATAGAATGCCTAGGTATGTTAAAGAATGCTTGAAGATTTCAGGCAAAGTAGGAAATGATTTCTCCATTTTCTACTATGTCAAGGTATTCTATAGAATTTATAGCTTCTGGTAAAGTGTAAAATGTTGATTTAAAGTATATTTTAGTACTACTATAAGTTTCTCGGAATAATGTTTCCATTCGCCAGTAATCTATAACTTATTTAGTCGTCATCTTTCAAGTGTTTGAGTTCAAACTGTAGACAATTTTATTGTGTTAGCTACATTGTGGGATACACAAGATGTTTCATAGTGTGTTGTATGGGATGTGAAATAAAGGGATATGTGGATAAAGATAGGTGCGACTACCAAGAAGGCATTCTTCAGAATCAGAAAGTACATTTCGCACTTTGTCTGTAACACGATTACATAGATATATTAATTTCTACTCGACTCCAAACTTCTGCTTTCACCATACACACAATAAAATACACGTGTTTTTTTTTTTTTCTACCTCCTCTTCTTCCGTTCCATCTCTCCTCATCTGCAACACTCCTACTCAAAAATGACATCAAGATATTCTACACACGTACACACTTCACCAACCAAACCCCTTCTCGTGCTCCTTTCAAATTTGTATATTTCTTTGAACTGAACACCAATCCAATACTTGACATTCCAGAAAGTTCTCTTTAAGATCCTCTTAACGTAAGCCTAAGCAGAACAAGAGAGGCTCTAATTACGTCGGACTAGGCTGACGTCAGGGCCTAGTGTCGAAGAGAGTTTCTTTGTTGTTTTGTGCGGAGAAACACAACATATGCGCTTCGGCAGACACTTTCTGATAAATTCTTGCTCATGTTGGAATATTTTATCATCCTGCATACAGGTATGTGCTCTAGTTTCTGATTTACGATTTACGATTTCATTACATTTCATGGTCCCGGGTTTTAACCCTCTTCCACAAAAAATTTGCATCTAATGTCACGATTAAAAAGCATCAATGGCTCGCATCATAAAATATATTTTCCATTTATTAACTAACTCATGGCATAGAATACTGATTCAAATGTTTTTTGTTTTTTTTTATATTTAATATGAACATTGTCATACTTGAAAGTTAAAAAAAAAAAAAGAAATACTTTTATAGCGCGCAGTTTTGACATATCCTCATACACTTGACAACAATCTAACTTAGACTCAATAGAGGCCAGTTGTAGATCTAGATTTAGATTTAAATGTATGCCTATTAAACAATTTGAAATTATAAATTTATATCTATAAATTATTAAGGAAACCGTTTATCTCCTTACAGCTTAGGGGTGCAAATTTATTTATTATGTAAACAGTAGTATCACATTAAGAAGTGAATGCGATGCAAATATCATAGTCATTGTGCATTATTACTCAGTAGTAGGCCTACTGATCCTGATCATAATATTGGCTTAACTCTAGATGTAGTTATTTTAAGATTAAACGTGTAAAGCCATAGTTTATATTCTAGATATAGATTATATATCTAGATTCTATATCTCTAGATCTAGTCTGGATTCTAGATTTAGTTCTAGATCTTGATCTAGAGTCTAGATCTAGAGTAATCTACACCTATCACAACGTTATACCATTTCTGTCTTAAAGTATGCTATAACAAAGGAAACCTATTTAGGTGATGTTAAGTGTGTTTCTAATTTTTAATTAAATATCATTGTAAAATTTGCAATAACATTCGAATAAATGTCATAAACAGTGGAATTTTATAATAGTATTGACGCTCATCTTACATTTGAGTAAAATTCAATAATAATGTAATCAACTCACTGTATTTGTTCAACAAAAAGAACTAACTAGCAATAGTGTTTATTGGAACATATTTGAAGAAAGTTGATGGGAAGGGATGACACCCTGAGCTACAGCACTAGGTGCCACCGACACTGTCTGGGAGGTTTCCATGCTATTTTTAGGTGATCAGTTATCGCTACTCTACTTATTCCAGAAGAGTTAGAAGATTCTTATCGAAGACGACGTGTTGTCCTGTTTGCTTTAAATTGAAAAAAAAAAGCCAAATGATTTTTTACAATTTTATTACTTTAAACGATCAAAACAAGACTTTGGCTTAAATATTCCTGGTAAATTGGTGACTTCCATTGGAGCCGCCTCTGAGTTTGTGTGATAACACAAACTCTCTTTGTAAATTTTGTTTTTAATTTTTATGTTTTTTTTTTTTTTAGATAGTTTTTGCACAATCTAAAATGAGTATTTGGATCTACATAAAATTTGAAACAGAATTTATAACCTCGATCCAAAGATACGTTTTAACACTTGCTTAAACGTAAAATATATAGAATACATAAGCCAAACTGGGGATGTTGAAATGCGGACAGTTTTATTAAAAGTGAAAAAAAAAGGGGGGGGTACGTCCAAAGTATTATGTCAAGCCTTTGCAGGATGTACTAAGAATATAATCAGCCTAGGAACAAATCAACGGGTGAAGCCGGTGGATAATGCTAGTGCATTATAGACCACAATGTAATCATTTCAATCTATTGGCGTAATAACTTTGATTAAATGCATTTTCATTTTTTTAAATTGATCATACGATTATTTTTGAGTTTTCTAGTATTATCGGAAACAAAAATCCCTTAGTTAATAGTTTAGATTTCGTAAAGGAGCTACGTGGCAAACAGAATATGAGCAGAAAAATGCCAATTGAGAGATTGTATTTACCAAGAGACTGCCAGAAGACAACGGAGATGTGATTGTTAAGAGAAAAGACTCTCTAGTAATAAGTAAGGAACGAGAGATTGTCTTTTATAAGCACTTTATTCTTGTTTTAGAGAAAAAGTTACTCTTTGCTCATGTCCATACTTTGCCAACATTATCTCCCCTTACGACACTTCCATTCAATACATGCACTCGCACCCCTTTTCATTCCCACCATGCTGCGCTCTGACCTTATCCGTCAACTTGTAGGATGTTTGAAAATGTTTTAGTATTCGTAATAATACTGCAATAACTTTATGGAAACGCGCCTGGTTTCTGCTCGGCAAATCGCTTAGCTTACCAACCGAGGGGTTTCGAATATGAATCCCGTCGAAGACTGGGAGTATGGATTTTTAGTACGCCCTGATTATCACCCAGCTACATTTGTGGAATTTAAAGGTAAGGTCTGACCTTGTGATGGCCACATGGCACCTTCGTTAACCGTCAGACATAAAAGTATAGATTGCAAGGTCTAATACAACGAATTTATGAGGAAAATTGCTCTTTCTCTGGACAAATTTAGATCTATGTTTCTGTTGACGTCCATAATATTTGAGGCCACAGGAAATACTGCACTCCTCACTAATCTTCGGACTCGAAGACAAGCCTTATAATATAATTATATTTGTGTAAAAGTATTTTAAAATTTGGCTAGAGTTTCGTGGCATGTGATAAAAACTCAGACACCTTTCATTTTGAAAATCCATTTCTCATTTTTAATTGCCAATAACCTCACTCTCCAATCAAGAACGTGACATCAAACGGCTCGTGCATTGTATTGATAAGCTCATTCGGTTATCGATCTGCTAACTTGATACAATGACCGCTTAGTAAATTTAAATGAATCGAGTCAGAAACAAAAAGTGCAGAGACTTGTTTTTTAGTGCAATGGAACGAATACAGGGACTCGTGTCTGGCTGTCTGATGGGATGCAGTGCAGGCTGAATTATTCTTAATGATTATTTTATGAGTCGTCTGCTTGCGAGGACTTTTCCGGAAGTAAACAACTAAAAATTAATTGTTGATTTTGAAACTAGGAAAATTTCGCGAAGTAATCAGGTAGGAACAAAATCACTTTGAAATCACGTTTGACTCTTCTTTTTAATATATAGTTTTATCAGATATTTTTTGTTTTGTTTTTGACTGAACATGTTCTTATGACTATAATAGAAATTACAACATTAAAATGTAATTTAATAATAAAATAATGGCTGCCTGATTGTATAGTACACAGTTAACACTGTTATTCCGAGTTCGATAATTGATATTTTAATATTTTGGGTTATTGGAACATCGGCACAATTTAGGCCATGTCGTGCCCCTGAGTTTGAACCCACGCCGCTGCCAACTCCCAGCTATATCGTAATAATCGTCATTCCTGTAGGAGGGACGCCCGAACTATGTAAATGATATCCAATCAAGAACTATGCAATGTAGAAAGACAGTTCAAATGACAGAAACTAAAATGCTACGTAAGTTTACAGACAGGCCGTCATAAGTGTCAGGGTACTGCACTTCAAGTAAAAACTGTGTTTCGTTAACCTTTACCCTAACCAGTGTTGTTGCAAGTACACAGAAACATTTGACAACGAGAGATCGAATCTTTTAAGAAAGGACAAGATCAGAAATACTTGTATAAGTGAAGAATGAAGTTTAAATTTGTGATTTTTAAAGGAAGTCTTTTAAAAGTCTATCCTGCTTTGATAGGCAGCTTACATTAGTTTGGGTCAGTAGTTGTGTTTGGCTACATGACACTCTCCTTGGTAACATGGGAAAAAAACTGCTCACCATCTTAGATAACCTAGTTACCTAGTAGATCTTTTGACAATGTACAGGCAGAGCCCGTGTTTAACTAGGGGTGTACAGGTAGATTTGATCAAGTTGGTCTTTACAATGTACAAGCAGGGGCTGTTTGAAACTAATTATAAGATTTAGACTGAGATAAATCTATGCCTCGACCATTTAGTCTGTATCTCCATGGAGACAGTGGCGTAGCGTGGTATGTGTGGTCCCAAGTTCAAGAATAGAATGAAGCCCCTCTCCTGTTAATTGATTGTGGCAGAAACCAAATCGAGCCATATTCTTGTTGCATGTATCTATATATTTACAAATAGACATTCCAATGCAAGGGCTAACTTTTTCAACTAATAGCTCTGGTGTCATTACACTCAACTGAATTACGACTTCTTACAAATTATGACAATCAATTCAGTTTCGAATATTTTTGTCAAGCAATAGAATCATTGCACTGAATGCTAAGGCCTGTACAACTTTTAAAGAGTGATTAAAGATTGTTGGGTGTCTCCTATAAATAAGCACGTGCTTTAATGGCCACTTTCTTATTACTCTAACTTATATTTTGAAACAAGCAAAATTTAAACAAGGTTACAAAAGACAGTTTGTGTGGAAACACAAACTCAAAATCGGCCCTCGAAGTGGTCCACCCAGGCAGGCTTCAATATTTTCAGGAAGAACATCCGAATGAAATTATATCAAAGACAAATGTGAGATAAGAAAGTAGAAAGAAGGTTAACAGATCTTGTGTAGTGCCCCAACGATCACGCAGATCAAAGGAGAGGTGAAAGTGAATGTAAAGTTAGATGTGAACCTGGCCTAACTAGTTCCCCTTTCAGACCTTGTGGTCTATAGGGCAGATGATGTAAGGTTCATCTGTTTTTGTGGCCTACGGTTAACGAGGGTGCCATGTAGCCAGCACAACGACCAACCGCCTTTACTTTTCCCCAACTAATGTCAGGTACCCATTAGAGCTGATTGGACTAACACTAACCCAAAGATTCCAAAGTTGAAAATCCCAGTCTTCACCGGGATTCGAACCCGGGAAGCGAAGCGCTTTACCGCTCAACCACCGAGCCTCCCCCTGGCCTAACTGATGTCTTATAAGTGATCTAATTGTTCTGAAAAGGCTTTTTTGGAAAACTACTTTCTTCCGATTTAAATTAGGTCTAACTTATAATGCATACTAATTACCTTTTTCTCTTTAGAAAACTGCTTGCATAACTGATTTTAAAAATTAGATTTTTCGCTTTCAGAAAAAAAAAGTAGCCGTTGCATCAGAACTTTGAATGGTCTAAAATATTGTGATGTCGGATTTTCAATATCTTTTGTAGTTTACGAGATCTAAACGGGACGGACGGACAGACGGACAGACATTTCGCACAAAACTAATAGCGTCTTTCCCCTTTCGGGGGACGCTAAAAATCCTTAAAAAAAACAAACAAAGATTATCTAAAGGGGTACAAATTAAAACTATATCTACCATTAATGTATACGTTTTTTCCCTTATTCGATATCAAACAAAATAATTAATGACCAATAATGAATTGACTGATTGAGTATTTTTGTTTACTGATTCATGTTTTGTTAGGTACAATAAATAATTGTTTAAATTTTAATTGTTGAAAGTATCAACTTGATCGGAGAATGCGTGATAGAGAAATAGCATTAACAATTATTTAAGGGGACTAAACCCAACACATTTAGCCATATCTGTGAATACTGAGTATTAGTTTCCCTTGTTGCTATTTAAAAAAATGAATTACCAGTAATTAATTGTCTCATTGGTAATTTTTTTTTTATATTGATTCATGTTTCGTCCATGTTAATAAATAATTGTGCGAAGTTTCAGCTTGATCCGAGAATGGGTGTGAGAGCAATAACGTGTACTCACGTTTTACCTGATACACACACAGACAGAGTGAGTTAATATAAGCTTTGTAAAAATATAGCTTGGCCTATAGAGATTAATGGAGTGAACAGCAAGTTGCGGTAACCTACTTGTATCACAGATAGAATGTTGTCCTGGTAATACACGTTACTTTTATATAGTATGTTACTTTTATATAGTTATAGTATGTTACTTTTATATAGTATGTTACTTTTATATAGTATGTTACTTTTATTAACTACAACTTTGAAACTGACCGCTCTGCTAAACAAAATGTCCACGACAAGGTTCATGCAGAGAAAGTGTTTAGAAAACTTGATGATAAGGCTTGGTCGTCTATGATTAACAGAAAAACAAAATTGATATAGAACACTCAGTCCCATCTATGTAGGATGGACATAGAAGTTTGCTTGTAAATATTACTTTTCTGAGATATAGTCCAGAGTAAGGTCATTATGAGGAGGTGTAAATCTATTGGCTATTTAGAATTATTTTTTAAAATTCAGTTTCTATTTCAACTACAACACCGTCGAGTAGTCAACATTTACGAGAAAATTGTTTATGCTCATTTACATTGTTAATGATTCATCGTTTCAAATATAGGAGCATTTGTAAATTGACAGCGCATCCTGGATGCATGGTGTCTACCACAAGGACCTCAGATTTCTGAACACACGTCAAATCCGAAATTTTTCCCAGTTCACGATCACTTGGATGTCTGTTTTTTTTTTTTTTTTTTTTTTATCTGTTACAAATAAATAAATAAAATAAAATAAAAGCCCAATAGAGAGGCCAATAGCTCAAAACAGGTAGAGCCAAAAAAAAAGAGGCAAAGAAAAGAGGCAGAAGCCCAAGGATTCCTAGGATGTAAACAACTCGACAACTGACGTCAAAAGCTAAAAAGCTGAGATATCTTAAAAATAAAAAAATGATGTCTGTTTTCTTTTGGACAGGGCCGGCCCTATAGATTACGGGGCCCTATGCGAAACGGATTGCGCGGGCCCAGTCTGGGTAGAGATAAGGATAATGTGTGAAAATTGAGATTTGTAGCTGAAAATAAATTCGTCTTTACAAAGTACAAAAATCAGGTACAATTAACTTTACGAGCCATCTTCAATAGATAGTAGTTTTCCAACAAAAAGCCGATAAACATTCAGATCTGCTTTTTACATTTACTATCGACTAGCAAAATAATCGCTTTTGATTTTTTTGCAAGAGGTCGAGATAGATTTAGATCTATATTTGTAGGCCAGTGACTATTAAAGTAAAGTAACTTCCTATTTCGGTAAAAATTCGCCTTATTGTTACATTTTTATTCGATGAAAGCTGAGAAAACCGGTTTTGTTTTTATCGCTAGTAGGATTGGCGTTTTCCATATTAAAAGACTCCCCGAAATGACAATTTTGTTTATTTTTCAGAAGATTTTTTTGAATTAAGTCTTACATTCTTCCGGAGGCGCGGTGGCTGAATGGTAAAGCATTTGGCTTTCGAAACGAAAGGTTCCGGGATGTATAGGGCTCCCCTGAGTCCAGCAAGCTCTATAGGGCACCTGACATTTCTTGGGGAAAAAGTAAAAGCGGTTTGTCGTTGTGTTGGCCACATAACACCCTCGTTAACCATGCCACATAAACAGATGACCTTTGCATCATCTGCCCTATAGCATGGTCTGAGTGAAGAAATATGCCCCATTATTTTACCATTTAGTTTACATTTGCGGACGATTGGGAACTGTAGTTTCCAAGAGAAATAACCCATAGTGGTCAAAAGTGAAATTGTAAAACAGACAATTTTGAACTTCCGAATATTCTTTCTTAGACCTAGATTATTCCGATACTCTGTGAACTCTGAAACAATAATACACAATAATAATAATAATAATAAACGAAAATGGGAAAACAGAGAAAGTATGTGAACCTGAGCGCTCGGAGAGTAAGCGTTATGGAGGTGATCTAAAAGAACACTATTCCCCATTGTTCTATCAACCGAGGGGATAATGACATGTGACCTCACAGATTTCTTGAAGACCCATCATATTTCTATGAAGAATCTCGTTGCCTATCTGATGGCGGTACTGCTGCGGGTGATTAAATCTATGTATATGTATGTCCACATTTCTCATTAAGTAAGATCCATTTCCCTTATTGAAATCAAACAAAATAATTAAACACCAATAATTAATTAATTCTTTAACTTTTTGGATTTACAGAAAGACAGAGTTGATAATTAATTGACTAATTGTTAATTTTTTTTATTAACAGACAGACAATGAGTGGATATAATCTTTGTGAAAATCCTGAAAAACAACGCTAGAATCTCTCAGTGAAATAGAAGATCATAGTACAAGGAACATACACATTATCTCCCTTGATTGGGCTAGAAATGCCTACTGTACAAAGCCTGTTTGATGTGAAAAGTTTATCTAACATTAAAAATGATCTGATCTAGAATGTTGCATTTCAAATAAATAAATAAAAGTTGAATAACTGTTTTTCTGTTACTTTTGTAGGAAACTCATAAAGTGCAAGGCTGCTCCCGGTACTTAAAAGCTGACAACATGTCGGTACGTATGATCAACATCAGTTTCTGGACAATGTTGTGTCTTACGTACTCCGTAACACTGGCAGAAGTCTTTTCGTCTGTCAGCAAAATCAAACAGTTAATAGAACAAGAACGACAACTTATAAACCACCTTGAATTGGTACTAAATATATCTCAAGCTAAAGGCGACAGTGACCAAGAGAAGATAGAAAGACTGAAAAAGTAAGCATATTCAGACACCATTGAGATGTACTTTTTTTTTCTTTACTGATTATTGACAAGCATATTTGTAAACACATGGGCCAGCTCGAATCAATTTTTTGGGTAACTTTCACCCTTTTAAATACAATTAATTTTAAAAACAGAAATATATTTTTCCACAAATTGCTAAATCACAATGCAAAAGTAAAGATTATACATAATAGCCCTTTCGTCAAATATAAAACTAGTATAAATCTGTGCAGTTAAAAAAATCTCTGGACTTACATTAAATTATCTGTTGTTGTTTTTTTAAATGTGTGAGGATCCTGAAGACAAAATGTTACTAAAAATTAATAGTAATTATGTTTTCTTTGAATCCATAAAACAACAATATAACTATTTAAATTCAACACTTTTTTTTAATTTGCTATAACAATTTAGCATGGGCTTGTTTGACAAATCAATGCTGTGGATATCAAACTCAAAAGAAAACAAAATTGATGCCCGGAACCCCAAATTCCCACGACCAGAGTTTCCTCATGAAAGTAAACAGAGCATGAAGAAAAGTGACCAAACATGATACCCCCCTCCCCACACCCCACCAGCCTTTGTGCTAAATATCTCTAGCTGAATAACAATCCCAACATTGGCTATTACCTGGCTCAATCAAGTCGATAAAATCGATAAAACAAACTTTGCCTCCAAGGCAAACTACTGAGAACTACTGTTCCACCATTTTCCTCGATGATTGCCCTGGACAAAAGGCCCATTGATTGACAGTTGTCCTAATGCCATTTTTTTTCTTTACATTAGTGCTTCTCAAATTAAGCAATACAAGTTTAAAACAACAACACATTATAAATGTATAAGAGAAAAACACAACAATAACTGTTCTGTTAGGCCACCCAAATTTCCTTCGTAACTTATGATAATAAAATAATGAAATTTGAAGGAAGGTGCCCTACGTCTGCACTACTCTGTACATAAGACTGACGACCTTATCAAACATCTTGAGAACCACTTTTGTACACAAGTTGCTACACAGAGTGCCCCGGTGATAATGAATAATTGAACCGCTCGCACTGACTCCCACCCCTCTTCCCCCGCGCGCGGTTAATTTCAAGATAACTCTATTGGAATACTGGTGACAAAATTGATATTTTGTGAGTGTTAGGGACCAAATCGAAGAACTCTTGTGTTCTATGCTAGAACAATAGGTCCTGCACGTCTAATGGCTAGCAGATGAATAATGGAAAGTCTCATGTTATAGTAATAGTCACTTAAAACCATTTTTGCTTAGAACATACGAAAGAAAACTGATTGATTTTTTTGTTTTTGTTTCTGAAGATCGTCTGATTGGAAGATCTCTAGTGACATATCAAGACATTTTGTCACGTTTTCTCACAGGAGCGTACTCCGCTAGGATCCGAGAAAACTTAGATCCCAGATGTCGACACTGCTACGTAGTACAAGGAAACAGTAGAATACATTCTCAAGGATTGCCATGGTAACAATCAGACTCGATTGCAACGGGAACAACTGGATCTAGTCTTGAGAATGATATAGCTGATGAATGCAGGAGTCTGGCTCTGGCCCTGTACGGAGACCAGAAAACCCTAAAGAATACTGACAGATACCTGGACCGTGCTGCAAGAGAGGGATCTCAGAACAAGCCTTAGTGCATGGACGTTTACAAATGGTGACACTCCACAAATGAAAATTCTAAATTTTTACCTCCCGTTACATGTGTCATCTTATTGTTTTGAATTACAATGAGCTAATTTTTTTTTAAATTCATACATTAATATGAAAACTTAGGCAATTAAGGGACTATTGCAGTTAAATAAAATAACACCGACCTTAATTTTAAAATCAGCTGAGATGGGGGCGTTCAATATACTTCTCATGATCTTGTACAGCTTTATATACCAAAGAAGAGTTGTATAAAGTCCTTGGCAATACTGCTGTAAACCTGCCCCCCATCTTAAGAAAATGTCTCAGGTATGCGGAGGTGGTGGGGAGTAGGTGGTTGTTAAGGGAAATATTATGCATTTTTGTTTCAATCGAATATCGATGCTGACAATTTCCAGAGAATGATAATAAGTTCATTAATAATAGTTTAGCACATAATGGCAGGATGTCTAAGTTTGTCGGAATCTGCGTCACTTGGTCGCCGAAGATTGTTTTAATTTACTTCTCAGCCAGATCCATTAGCTACGTTTGGTAAGCCCTTCATCAGTATGGCGTCTGGAGTTGACTGGACGTGAGGAAACCGCTGAACTCGTTATTGTCTCAAGGAAAGCACGAGGACGTCTGTGTCATCCTATGGAGGGATCAAATCCTTCCACACGTGCCAATGAGTGCAAAGGTCATTTTGAGGATCACGGGTGTTTTTTTTCTGACGAAAGAGTATCTGTGTCTTTTAGTGTGTGTTGTGTTGTGTTCAAGTGTGTGTTTACGTGTGTGTCTAAGTGTGTGTTTAAGTGTGTGTTTAAGTGTGAACTCCAGTGTGGTTTGTGTGTGATGTCTTAATGTCATTTAAAACTTTATAATTTGAATCGTTATTTATATCTACCTACGGACAATAAAGATTATTATTATTATTTGTTTTTTTTTTACTTTAAGAAAACTTCAAAATTTGGACGCAGCAAACACATTGTTTCAAGAAGAATGGAATTATCTGGAAAGCCCAATAGCAGGTTTTAAACATTTGAAGCGAATTTACGAAGATTGGCAAGACGTCACAGAATCCGAACATAAGTCGGAGAACAAAAAGAGAAATTTTCTGGATGGTATAAATGATGTTCTTAACTTCTGCAACAACAATTACAATATTTAGTGTAGGTTACCTCCCGTAAGTCGTCTGCTGCCACTTCATCGTCATCATTTCTTTGGGTTCCTCATGATAGTTTCCAAGCTCTTTCTGGTCTTCTCGGCTTCCTCTAATATACTGCGTCGCCATGTTCTTTCTGGTCTTCTCGGCTTCCTCTAATATACTGCGTCGCCATGTTCTTTCTGGTCTTCTCGGCTTCCTCTAATATACTGCGTCGCCATGTTCTTTTTGGTCTTCTCGGCTTCCTCTAATAAACTGCGTCGCCATGTTCTTTTTGGTCTTCTCGGCTTCCTCTAATATACTGCGTCGCCATGTTCTTTCTGGTCTTCTCGGCTTCCTCTAATATACTGCGTCGCCATGTTCTTTCTGGTCTTCTCGGCTTCCTCTAATATACTGCGTCGCCATGTTCTTTCTGGTCTTCTCGGCTTCCTCTAATATACTGCGTCGCCATGTTCTTTCTGGTCTTCTCGGCTTCCTCTAATGTACTGCGTCGCCATGTTCTTTTTGGTCTTCTTCTACGTCTTGTACCCTGGAGGTTCCACTCTAAGGCCTGCCTCGCTGTATTGCTGGTATCTTTTCTAAGTTCTGCAACAACAATTACAATTAGTGTAGGTTACCTCCCGTAGGTCGTCTGCAGCCACTTAATGTCGTCCAATTTTTTTTATGTTTTTCTTTTTTTTTTACAATGTAATACTTTTTAAAATTAATTAATGCACGTGTAGTGTTGGATGAAGCAAAAGTCAGCATAATTATGATAATTAGAGACATTTCTGTCAATGTCTAGTTTGTATATTTTCAGAAGCATTTCACACATTTTTCTTAGGACGTGACGTTAGATCTAATGTTTTCAAAGTTGTGGATTCCTTTCCGCTTCCTATCAGTTCTCCTCTTTTTTTTTCTGACTTTTTATTTCTCTTGAATGCAGGGCCGGCCCTAACAGTTGCGTCGCCCTATGCGAAACGGATTGCGCGGGGCCCAGTCTGGGTAGGAATAAGGATAAGTGAAAATTAAGATTTTGTCTTTACATTTTATTCATTCTTTACTAAGTACAAAATTAAATCTAATTTACTTTGTAAGCCTTGCGTGTAGCGAAGTCATACTGTGTATAATCAGGATTCAGCTTCCTACCTAGATAACGCTCAATTGCAAGGATTGTCAAGCAGTTCAATCTATCTTCGTGAATTGTTGAGCTCAAGTAATTCTTGATTATTTTGAGACGCGAGAAGATTCTTTCACCAGATTTCACTGTTACGATTATTGTTAAAATTTTTCTGAGTGCAACTAAGCAGTTTGGGAAAAAAGTGGATCTTTCATTAGTGGACAGATAAGCTAAAATATCTCTCGGGGTTTGGGCGGTATTTTTAGAACATGGCTTAAAGATGATAATTCTGTCTAGTTTACAGTAGAATTTTGAGTTTTCAGTAGATTTTAATAATTCCAGGAGCTGGAAACATGTTATAAAGTTATAATGGTTTAATTTAATACATAGAATAAGCGCGGGGCCCACTGCGGCTGCATAGGTTGCAGTGGCCTAATACCGTCTCTGCTTGAATGCCAAGCTGTTATTTCTATTGACAACTCCATGTCAAAAAAAGGGTGAAATGAATAAATATATAAAAGGTGGGTTGGGCGAGAGCATAAACGTCAAAAATACATTTTGTTCTAATTTTAAGGACACACTTGTTCAATAACGTGGGGACTCCTGGCTTTGACCAAACATTCAATCACTTGTTCAATAACGTGGGGACTCCTGGCTTTGACAAAACATTCAATCACTTGTTCAATAACGTGGGGACTCCTGGCTTTGACAAAACATTCAATCACTTGTTCAATTACGTGGGGACTCCTGGCTTTGACAAAACATTCAATCACTTGTTCAATAACGTGGGGACTCCTGGCTTTGACAAAACATTCAATCACTTGTTCAATAACGTGGGGACTCCTGGCTTTGACAAAACATTCAATCACTTGTTCAATAACGTGGGGACTCCTGGCTTTGACAAAACATTCAAAAAGCTTTATAATTACGTAACCCGACCATCGATATAATTGATTGATTAATTACATCTGATTGTTTAAAGGCTCGTGTGTAATCGATTTATGCCAGATAAATATTGCTGTACAGGCTTCTATAGCTGTTATCACATTGTAATAATATTATTTTTTATTGTTTGTTGAAATAGATAGCTACACTTAGAAAGCTCTTATCACTAATAAAATAAGAGAGTAACTTGTTTCACTTGAAGTATTTATCAGATGTTAATTATGATAGAAAGGATAACAAAAAGTATTTCTTTCTAGAATCGTTTTTTTCTAAATTTTCATTGGCATCGTGTCTCGATTTTTTTCCCTGCAGATAATTTACAAAGCATGTATGACGTCACGACAAAATGGAGGCTTTGGCCATCTGAAAAAGACGTTGAAGGAGCCGCTCTAGGATTGGTCAGACTAAGTCAGGTGTACAAAGTTTTTCCGGTTCCAGAATGGCTTAGCGACAGCGCATTCTGCATTTCAAATTGTTCCCGCCATATCGGTGTCCAGTCTAACCACGTCATTGTCCCATTACCCGTCTCGGGAAGCAGCGGCTGCCATCAGATGAACTCTAAAGAAAAATCGAATGTCCTCCAAACCATCTATATGTTCAAGACATGTAGATCAAAGAACCCCGATGTTCGTTGGAAAGAGTATGAACTCTTCTCCGCCCATGATCTTATGTTCGTGGCGCGAACTGCGCTGGGCAATCAGCAGAAGTACGAGGCTCGTCGATGGATGCAGCTAGTGAAAACTTTCAAGTGCAGGAGTGACCCAGTGTCCAGGTCCCTCGTTGCAGATGATAATGCTCTAGTCGACCTGGGGGAATTGGAAAAGAAAACGTCAAATCATGGTCAGTATGACAATTTAGTTCTATCTTAATTAGGGTAGGGAAGCGCGGTGGCTGAGCGGTAAATCGCTTGGCTTCCGAACCGGAGGTCCCGGATTCGAATCGTGGTGAAAACTGGGATTTTTTTTTAATTTCGGGATCTTTTGGGCGCCTCTGAGTTTACCCAGCTTTAATGGGTACCTGATATTAGGTAGGAAAAAGTAAAGGCAGTTGGTCGTTGTGCTGGCCACATGACACCCTCGTTAACCGTTAGCCACAGAAACAAATGACCTTTACATCATCTGCCCAATAAACCACAAGGTCTGAAACGGGACCTTTACTTTAAATTAGGGTAAGCAGGGTAATTTAGGTCAGTTCAAATAATGAGGGGAGGCCAATTGGGACTATCTTATTAGATACCCCACGCCAAAGGCGATCTTTTGGTGAGCAGAAAAGAGTAACAGAAGTGCACATCGGAAGCGCTATAAAAACCCAAAGAAAAACTCTTGCCGAAGACAGGTGTAGAAGACGAAAAAAAAACCCAACCTTTATAAACCCCGGACAACGGCATCCGGTGTGAGGTCACAATTGGGGTTTGCGTAGTCGCGTGAAGCACTGCACTCTTTAATCCTCGGAATCTAAGACATTTTCATTAGCTAAATGTGTGTATTGCTAAGCATGACAATTTAGATCTATATTTTGATATTGCTAAGGTTGTCAAAATATTAGTGTCTTTTTTTTTCTGAGCCTCACTAGGCAAAGCTATCATTTTTTTTAGATGTTACTAAATTTAATATGTTGTAGTTTTGGTGAATATTAAAATAACTTTCGATTATTGCTACATACATAATTTATTTACATATATAGCTACCTACATGCACATATTACCTTTACATTGCCACTGTGTGGTATATCAAGACTTCAGCAGCGTTATTGGTAAGGGAGATTGAAGAAAAAGTTTTGTTTTTTTCTGACACCAAATCTGCGAAGTTGCAATTGATTTTGCGACTGCTTAACTCGCTTCATACGTACCACACACACACACACACACACACACACATATATATATATATATATATATATATATATATATATATATATATATATATATATATATATATATATATATATATAAACTAGTTGTCCTCAATAGCTAACACTTGTGACATCTTGTCTTTCCTTTTACAGACGATCCAGTACTGGACAACGTACAGGCTGGTTTCCTTAGTTTATGTCAAAGGTCAATAATCCAGGTACGCATTTTACAAGTTTACACATCTAGAAAGCAGATATCAAAGATAACTATGTGTGTGTGTGTGTGCTTAACATTATTCACTCTGTTGTGTAAAGAAGCTATTAATTATTATTTAGACATAAGCTTCTCGTTGACTGCCTCTTTCTTAATTTGTTTCTGAAGTTCCAGGAGAGAAAGGAGATTCCAGCCACTAGCTGTCTCTGTTTCTGGACGTTCTCCTGGCCCTATGTGAGATACGCCACTGAGACAGTCCACAAGTCACCTGAAATCAACGTCTTCCACAATGTTATATCAAACTCTGAGATACAGGATCTGATTGACATGGCGCTTGAAAGGGTAACTAATAGAATCGACTTCTGACTTTTTCCTGATTATAAAATGTGTGTATGCATTTGTTTTTACAAAGCTTATATCAACTCACTCTGTTTCTCTGGTAAAAAGTTTGTACACGTTATTTCTCTAACACCCAATCTTGGATCAAGTTGAATTTTTTTTGCACCTAACAAAACAAGAATCATTTTTTAAAAAAAGCCAATTAGTTAATTAACTAGAAAAAAAAGCCTCCACAAGGCCAAATACTAATACTGCTAGGGAAATACTTATGAAAATAGTTGGTTTTATAGTTGTCTATTGTTAGTCTCAAACTTTTAAAGGAGACCTATTTCTGTCTACAAAGTATAAAGTGGACTAAATCATCTTATACCGCCACATCATTCAGGTACAATTTCTTTCCCTTGTTCGATACCTAACAAAATAAGTAATTACCAATTGTTAAATAACTAATTGATTAATTTTTTAAATTGATTCTTGTGTTGTCAGGTAAAAGAAATAATTGTGCAAAATTTCAGCTTGATCCGAGATTGGGTGTGTCAAAAATCTATTTTAAAACAAAAAGACATTACTAGAAATTATGGTAGCTAAGGTGTCGGCAGCCAAGGGGAACCTTAAAATTCAACTAGAAGTACAGCACATCTCGAATATTCGTCAGGCACTAAATAAGAAATGATTTATCAATATTGTAAACTTCAAATATGAACATTACTGATATATTCTTGTGAACAGATGGAACCTTCACTTTTACCTGTCAACAGTAAAACAGAGAATAAAACAAATTTACTTCGTGTGAGTCAGACGTAAGTGCCCTCTTTCTAGAAGAGATTACCCTAGATAGATAGAATAGATTACCCTAGATAGATAGAATAGATTACCCTAGATAGATAGAATAGATTACCCTAGATAGATAGAACAGATTACCCTAGATAGATAGAACAGTTTACCCTAGATAGATAGAATAGATTACCCTAGATATATAGAACAGATTACCCTAGATAGATAGAACAGATTACCCTAGATAGATAGAATAGATTATCCTAGATAGATAGAACAGATTACCCTAGATGGATAGAATAGATTACCTTAGATGGATAGAATAGATTACCCTAGATAGATAGAACAGATTAAAGATAGAATAAATTGCCCTAGATAAATGGAATAGATTACCCTAGATCGATAGAATACATTACCCTAGATAGATAGAACAGATTATAGATAGAATAAATTGCCCTAGATAAATAGAATAGATTACCCTAGGTAGATAGAATAGATTACCCTAGATAGAATAGATTACCTTAGATAAATAGAATAGATTACCCTAGTCGGAAGAGGTGATTTTTAGCACGTAAAACTATAACTTGCTAAAATAATGTTTACCAACTTACCTATGTACCTGTCTGATTTTTGCATTTACTCTCTCAACCAGAGCGTGGCTGTATGATACCACAGAATTCCTCAAAAGGTTATCCCGTCGTGTGGGAGAAATCACTAAACTGAATTCAGGTCAAAGTGACGTGGACACTCCGTCAGAGCCCTTCCAGGTAGTGAACTACGGCCTGGGAGGTATGTACGCCCCACACCAGGACTCTGTGGTGAGTACCCGTTTAAATTTACTGGCCTTACATAAGAAGAAAAAAAGGGTCACTTAAAGCAAGGCTATTTCAATGATATCAAACTATTATGTATACTAGACTTTAACTTTATCAGTTAACTCATTGACACTTGTTTTGTCCCTAAATATATATATTTTGAAAACGGAAATAGAAATAAATAAAACGAAAGGACTAATTAATGTAGAATAATAAAGGGGGGAGAACTCCAAACTTGCAACTATCTCTTAATAATGTAGAAGCTATTTCCCTTAGTTGATATCAACCACAGTAATTAATTACAAATAATTAATTGACTAATTGGTTATTTTTTTTAAATTAATTAAAATCACTGGATTATTTACATTAAAGTTTGATGTCCATTGTGTTCGCCACACAATACCATTTACATTTTTTGACCGTAGAAACAAGTATAACGTCTTTAGATCTTTAGATAATTAACGGTAGATCGTGATTACACTTGTAGATCGGTGGAGCTAGAGTAAGTTTCAGTCAATTTTAAGATGATTTACATGTCGCTGTGTTCACATTATCACAGAAAGTTTCCCGAGCCCGTGGTAAGGAAAATGTTCCTTGGTTACAGCATGCTGGTGACAGACTAGCCACCTGGATGTTCTATGTAAGTATATGCTTCAGTTGGTTGACAATGGTAAGGCTGTATTAGGAGCGGGCGATGTAGGGCAAGGTGTGTTCCGTTTTTTATCCCCCCCCCAAGAGGAGTCAAGAAATCTTTCTTTTCAAAGCGATTGTAACTTGAACATTTTGAAATATGGCTATTAGCGTGTCAGGGTTAGGGTTAGGGTTTAAATGTAAATTCTTTCATCATTTCAGCAAGATAAATGTTGTTGTTTTTTAATTTGTTGTACGTTTAGATCTAGTATGCATGCTAAGAATTCAGTGGCGTAGTTAGGGTGGGGGAGGAGGGGGGGAATTTGAATATCCCCGCGGGCACCCATTTGAGGGGGGCCCCAAATGAGTGTTTTTTACATTAAAAATTAAATATTACGCAAAATGCAGGGGCCTCAAAAGAGGTCTAGCCCCCCCGGGCCCCCAAACGATGGAAAATTCCTAGCTACACCCCTGTAAGAATTTCTTCTCTCATCCATGACATTTAATTAAAGCGCTAGTCATTTTGGGATCTGATTAATGAAGAGAAGATTTAGTTTCAATTTGGAGACAATAATCAAAGAAGTAAAGAGGAAAGGTCATGACAGAGTTCATCTTTGTCAGATAATAATAAAATGTTTTTTATAAAACTATTTCTATCTATCGTACTGACAACTGGAAAATTTATATTCCATTTATATTCAAAACCATTTTTTTTTGGAAGAGTAGCCTAGAATTTTAAAAGAACAACAATATAATGAATGTTAAAAAAAAATGAAATGCTAAAATCAAAACAGTTCAAATATTGAAGATAACAAACTATTGATCAGTCTTTTTTTGTATTTTCAACAGCTTAGTGACGTCACTTCCGGTGGTGCAACAGTTTTTCCGGCTCTGAATCTATCAGTAACACCGATAAAGGTTAGACGAGTATTAAAATCAATGCCAGTTTGTTTAAAATATCAAAAGCATCAAACTGAACCTTCCGTTTCATGGCGATTAGACCTTCATTGGGATTTAGATTTTCAACCTCCTTTACTTTAGACAAAGTAAAGAGAGAGAGAGAGAAAATGAATAATAAGACCTGGAAAGGCAGATAAGACTAAAAAAAAAAAAAATAGAACATTATTGCAAGTAGCTGTATTTGTATTTCACAATTTATTCCCTTAATTCTCCCAAGCTTTATTAATAAACAAATCTTTTTTCTTTATATTTTTCTATTATAAGAAACCACACGAGATGCCGAGTATTGTTTTAAATGTTTATTAGACTCCTAGAACACTTTGTAAACTCCACACAACACCAGCATCACAAAAAACAAATACAAAAAAAAAAAAAAAACCTTAGTAAACTTCAGACGATTGTTTATCATCATCATCTATTGCTTGACTTTCTGTGACAGTTCCGAGTAACCAAATCTCACCACTGCACCCGGTCAGCAGTTATTCTTAGTAGCATATCAAGAGAGAGGCTGGTGTATTCTTTTACATTGTCCAGCCAGTCTTTCTTTGGGCGACCCTTTCTTCAATACACTGTTCATTGAAAGATAACTTTAGACTGTAGGTCATGTCTCACTATGTGACCAGACCATCTCAGCTTTCCTCTCTTCGAAGTATTGAGAAGTTCCTCCTTTTAGCCAGACAGAGTAACAGTCAAACTCATTGTTTAAAGCAATTCTTATAATCCTACACTATTCTTTTATATGAATTCACATGACTCTAGAATCTTGTCATACGGCTCTTGTGTTATAAACATTTATATAACTCCAGATTCTTGTTTTAAAAAAATTCATAAAATTCTATAATTTATTTATTTAAAAATGTATATAACTCTAGACTCTTGATGTTATAAGAATTATTATGACTTGCAATCGTTATTTTACCAATGTTTGTCTTTACGCTAAACATTAAATAAGGTCAAGTTGTCAACTTTTTTTGGCATTACATTGAGTCCATCTTGACCACAGGGCAGTGCCGTATTCTGGTACAACCTTCAACAAGACGGGAGTACGGACAGCAGGCTGATACACGGAGCGTGTCCAGTTCTGTTGGGGAACAAGTGGGGTAGGTTCAATCAACCGTTTCTTTGGACCTTGTTCACTACTTCACATGGACACGTTGAATGTTTGGACTGATTCTTTGATTTTGTTTCCCTACAGTGGCTAACAAGTGGATAAGAGAAACAGCGCAAACTTTCCATAACCCGTGCCATGAACTTCGATTATAAGAGAAACAGAGAGAGAGAGACAGACAGACAGACAGACAGACAGACAGAGAGAGAGATGGGGGGGGGGAGAGAGAGAGAAAGATTGACGCATAATTTTCATCAAAGTTGTTTCTTATTGAAATGTGAAAACACAACTGCCGAAACGAAACAAATAAACAAATTACCAACTTTAAATTTTTGATAACTATTTATTATGTGGCAATTATATAAAGGCATAGTGGTAAATTTGACTGTATACGTTTGTTTTTTCTTTCTTTTCAAATACATTTTTTTTTATTTTAAGATTTAGAAATATTTATGTTGTAGTAATGTTAAGATATAATTGTCCTAATCAACCTAGAGTTGTGGTATGTGTGTGTGTGTGTGTTTCCAAAGTAACGACAAGTAAAGGATAGCAGTTGTTTTTGGTTGAAACGTTTCTGACGAAACCATGACATAATCTGTCATAATAGATGTGACTAGAAGTCACGTGGTTGATAGTTGAGAGAAAAAGGTTTTCAAGAGACGTCTTTTTGTAGTGAGTTCAAATCTTGTTGTAATTTTCTTTTTTTTTTGTTTTTGTGGTGAGTTCAATCTTGTTGTAATTTTCTTTTTTTTTGTTTTTGTGGTGAGTTCAAATCTTGTTGTAATTTTCTTTTTTTTTGTTTTTGTGGTGAGTTCAAATCTTGTTGTAATTTTCTTTTTTTTTGTTTTTGTGGTGAGTTCAATCTTGTTGTAATTTTCTTTTTTTTTGTTTTTGTGGTGAGTTCAAATCTTGTTGTAATTTTCTTTTTTTTTGTTTTTGTGGTAAGTTCAAATCTTGTTGTAATTTTTTTTTTTTTTTTTTTTTTTTTTTTTGTGGCTACATTCTTTTACTATGAAGATAAAACTGAATATTGTTTTATAAAAATGTAAAATGTTTTGTGTATTCAAAGAGGTTACATTCAAAGAGGTTACATTCAAAGAGGCTACATTCAAAGAGGTTACATTCAAAGAGGTTACATTCAAAGAGGTTACATTCAAAGAGGTTACATTCAAGTTTGTTCAACAACAAAAATGTCGAAACATTGTTTTTTGTTTTTCTTACATCACGCCCGCATCGGTTTAGTTGCACTAGATCAGGGGTTCTCAACCTGTGGGTCGCGACCCCTTTGGGGGTCGATTGACGATTTTGCCAGGGGTCGCCAAAGACCATTGAAAAAATAGATTGTTATTGTCTATTCTTCTTTTGCTGTGTGTGTGTGTGCGGGGGGAAGGGGTCGCGGCTAAGTGGGGGATTGGCATAAAAGGTTGAGAACCGCTGCACTAGATGCTTGGAGTTGCAAGCCAACGACCGAGCAACAACATATTGGTATCAGAAGTGAAGGTGAACTATCAACAATCGGGTAACAGAAGTGAATCAGTGCATTAACATCTCGACTACCTAGTGACTTTATACCTACAATAGTTTTTAGCGGCTCCCAAAATGGGAAAAGATGCTATTAGTTTTGTGTGGCTTGTCTGTCTATCTGTCCATCCGACCAGTTTAGATTTCAGAAACTGGAAGAGAAAATGAAAATCGGACATCATGATATTTTAGAGCATTCAAAGTTCTGATGGAACGGCTACTTTTTTCTTTTCTGAAAGGGAAAAATCTAATTTTCAATTATGCAAACAGTTTTTTTCATAATAATACATCATTTTTACAACTATTCACTATTAATAGTAACAAGCGCTGGCGGTATTTTATTAAGAGAGATGCACTTCTACTATTTTATTAACACATTTACACAAATGGTTTTAGATTTTTGGTAAAAAAATATTTTTTTTTACAACTGTATTGCTAAGTTATGTAAGTTCTGTCATACTAAAATCTACATTTACAAAAAATGTTAACTTTTTTTTTAAAGAGAAAAAATCTATTTACTATGCTTATAAGTTGGACATAATTTAAAACAACAATTAATAAGTAGTTTTTCATATTATCGTCTGCTGGACTCTCAGGGAGAACAGATCACACAGAATCTGTCAACCTTCTTTCTCCATTCTTCTCTGTCATTTGCCTTTGATAGACTTTCGTTATAATATTCTTCTGAAAATATTAAAACCTGCTTTGTTTCCTGCCTGGTGGGACCACTTCGGGGGCCGATTTTGAGTTTGTGGCCACACAAACTGTCTTTGTAACCGTGTTACATTCTGGATTAATTTTCTTCAATGAAAGAGTGTCTGTTACTAATAAGATATAAAAATATATTTAATATATTGCCTTGCTCTGTAGTAATTATTAATTTGTCATTTGTTTTTTTTTAAGATTTAATCTCCGCCTCGTCTAGATCATTTTAAGAGAGGAATTGATACAATGAAAATAATGTTTTTGGGTGTTCATTACACTTTTCTTCAATCAAGAACTCTCTTCTTAATTCATTTTAATTAGTTTGGTAAAAAAAACTTGAAAAGAAAAAAAAAAGTTTAACAACGGATAATATTAAAACTAATAAAATATTCAAACCCTAAGCCTTGCCAGCCTTATTAAGTTAGATATAAACATGTGCAAGGGAGGCAATCAGGAAAATAGATATTTTCACATATTAGTTGAATTGTCTCGCTTTCATCACATCAATGAAACATTTCGAAAATTTAAAGATGAACCTAATGTGAAAAGTATTCATTTTGGACTTGACGTCTATGTTATAGGTATTTTCTCAACAAATCTGATTTGTTTCTTGACTTTCGTCGTAGGGGCGCTGAGATACCGCGCGCAACAAGCTCACGTCATTTTTCTCCATCAGCAGCTGTCAAGAGAGACTTTCTTTTACATCGACCAGCCAGCGCTCCCTCCACTTTGTCTTGAAGTCTGACTTTTTATACTAGATCATGTCTTACAGTATGACTTTTTATACTAGATCATGTCTTACAGTATGACTTTTTATACTAGATCATGTCTTACAGTATGACTTTTTATACTAGATCATGTCTTACAGTATGACTTTTTATACTAGATCATGTCTTACAGTATGACTTTTTATACTAGATCATGTCTTACAGTCTGACTTTTTATACTAGATCATGTCTTACAGTATGACTTTTTATACTAGATCATGTCTTACAGTATGACTTTTTATACTAGATCATGTCTTACAGTATGACTTTTTATACTAGATCATGTCTTACAGTATGACTTTTTATACTAGATCATGTCTTACAGTATGACTTTTTATACTAGATCATGTCTTACAGTATGACTTTTTATACTAGATCATGTCTTACAGTATGACTTTTTATACTAGATCATGTCTTACAGTAGGACCGAACCAAATCAGCTTTCGTCTCTTTACAGTGTTGATGAGTTGCTTGAAGCCAAAGTGTTGCATTGCAAAAGAGATTTTTTAGCTACCAAATAAATAGACTAGATCTAGATTATAACAAAAATACCAAATGTTTGTTTTTTCTAACGATCCTACTGATACCAATCCCATCTATGACAGACGTTAGTTCAGAGAAGAAGGAAACTGTGGAAGTAACCCTGAATGGGGTTAGCATGTGTACTACGCCTGTTGATTCGTTACCATGCTAACTATTGGCAGGAACCGCCATGTTTTTGTATCACGTCTAATAAAACGTCCCGATTAACGTTCCCCCTTGACCTATATGTTATCACGTCTTATTTCTGTTCACATTGGAACGTCATACCCTCTCTCTCTCTCTCTCCTCTCTTTTGGGACTACCCCCTCTCCCCTTCTGTTTTGCGCCCTGCCACATCGTAATGGATGGTTGCCTGGTCGTGCGGTTTGCGCGCTGGACTGTCGTTCGGATTAATCGATGGTCGAGGGTTCAAATCCTGCCCGCTCCCATCCCCCGTCGTCCTGTGGGAGGTTTGGACTAGGAAGTAAACTATCTTCAACTCTGAAGGAACATCCGAAACATGTAAAACATTTTACAAACAAACATTTTTAATGCACATAGAACTTTGACTGGAATCCGAATGGCGCCCGCTTTAGAATGCGCCCTTTAAACACATAGACACACACAAACGCACACAATTTTGTCCGTGAATTATAGTCTGCTTCTCTCTCTCTCTCTCTCTCTTTGTATGTTCTCGAGAAATGAAAACAAAATGAAACTATCAATGTGCACCCTGAGCAGCGTATATCTCTCCCACACATACTTCTGACCAATGAATTTTCATTTCAGCTTCTCTTCTCCGTCAACTCTTTACTCGTGGCTTCCTTTGTATTGCCCTCTATGTCATTTGTTTTAGTTTTCTGTTTAGCTGCCCTCGTTATCGTGCTTCTGCTGTCTGCACGTTCCTCTGTCCGTCAATAATGTGCAGTTATCTAAAAGCGATAATAACATTCCGATTTCAGCCTTGTCGTCTTGCTCGATGAGAGAATCAAACTTGGAATCAGTTGAAAGGGCAACACAGACTTCCGTTCTTGATTGTGCTGATGCCGAAAAATAGGAATAAAAAAAACAAGAATTTATTGACTTTTCCTAAGTCATTAATTTTACATCATGTTCATCTAACCCTAACCCTTCAATAATGCAGGAGTATACCCTAGTGAGCTTACAAAGTTCTTCTAATACAGTCTAGCTTATTTCTACATATGGTAGTACCCACAATGTACATATACGTCTATTTATGTATCAAACTTCTGACTGACTACAATGAAACATTTGAGGTGAGTGCGGGAATACCCGGCGAAGCTGCTTCAAAATAAAAAGAGGCAAGCCAAATTTAAATTCAAGATAATTATATATTAAATATTTATAACGGTCAAACCATAGCTTTCAATAGGTATTTAATAGAGTAGTTTTTTTTAAAAAAAAGGATATACCCAACAAAAAAAAAACAAACAATATAAAAAAAAAACTTTTACATTTTTAAAACTGGAAAATTGTTTGACCCGTTTTCAAAATCTGCGTCCACCCAGTTTCCATCCATGAAAAGATGGCAAGTGTAATTGTACTAAAAATAGAGAATTGCTCAGAATATTATCATAGATGTCTAAATTGTTTAATTCGCTTGGGTGACGCCCACTTTTCTTTAATATTTCCTCTGGCCATAATTTATTTAATGGAGGCAATACAGACTCATCAAGCCATCTACTGTCAGGGATTCGGTTTGGACCACTATTATTGCGCTGAAACATCCTTGACACCAAATACTATCGATGCATTACACCGTGCCATTTGTGCCAGCATCTGTCAGTACATAATTATTGATCACTTGCACAATTTTAACCGTTGTAGTATTTAGAAAGTGCACCATTATAGATTTCTTGTAAACAAGTGGACATAAAATCTATGTAGACGTTTAGATTGGACGCACACATTTTAGTATATAAGTAAAGTTCCCCTTTCAGACCTTGTAGTCTATAGGGCAGATGGTGTAAATGCCACCTGTATCTGTGGACTACGGTTAACGAGGGTTTCATGTGGCCAGCACAACTGACCAACATCTTTTACTATATACAACTGTCCGATACCCATTAGTGATGAGTGGACTACGAAAAATCCCGAAACTGAAAATTCCAGAGATGCTTTGGAAGCCAAGTGCTTTACCACTCAGCCACCAAGCCACTTTAAAAGCAAGAAAGAAATACAGTCCGATACCGATAACATAGAGGTCAGGTGGCTGTACAGAGGTCAGGTGGCTGTACAACCTAACGAGAAAAAGTCACTGTAAGTGCATTATTTCATCCTTCCATTCAGTGCGTGTAAAGCTGTAACTTCATCATTTGAACAAACAAAAAATTCTTCCAAATTCAAACAAAGACTCATGAAAATAAGATTGAATTATCAATTCTCTTTATTACTGAAACAAAATGAACGAAGTGATAAACAAATGGACGAGGTAATCAACCAATAAACAAAGAATGAAAACATACACATGATATATACATACAATTGCATTGTAAAACATTTTACACGCATCATAAAAATACTTCCAATATCTATATATATACATGAAGAGGGTGTATATGTTCATAATACTTTGAATGCTTAGAACAACGTGTGGTCAATGGTCTATACATACACACAAATGGTCTATACATACACACAAATGGTCTATACATACACACAAATGGTCTATACATACACAAAAGACCACACACATAAATACGTGTATTCAATGTAACTAGTTAAACAAAAATATGAAACAAAATTGAAACGAGTCAAATCTTAAGTGTCTTTTTAAAGCTCTCTCATGTATGGACGTACGTTTGAGGAAAGTTTTGGTTTGTGAGAAATAGTTGAGGAGTTAACGCTTCACTCTTTGGTTCAGGTATTGCTAATGAATCCAGAAACGACTAATCTGAATAAAGAAATGTATTCTCTGGTAATAATTTTACACCCCCCTCCCCCCTTTTTTTTCCATAAAAATAAAGTGTATAGTTTCATAACAATTCTACAATGTATGCATAACAATAACTAGCACATAGTTTCTAGCCACACAGTGGTTCTTTTTATACATATATACTATACATTAAACTGTTCGTTTTATTTCGAGGGAAAAGAACAAATCTTCCAAACATTGCAACTTGCAGACTATTAGGCTTTTGTTAAATTTTACTCTGTAATAATTACTAATCAAGGGTCTACTTAAAGTCATGTGACGTGTGATCAATATAGAGATTGTGTTATAGATTAGAAGCAATTCATTATCATATGTAACATTGGTAGGGTAAAAGAATAAACTCCTAGATAAGCAGTAAAATTGGCAGAATCCAATAACTAATTCTAGACCTATGATAAATATTTGCCGGATGTCATAAGTAGTCCTAAATGTAAATGAACTGCAATAGAGGTAAATCTGGATCTAACTAAATAGTCTGGACCAAAAAAGTAGTCCTAGATCCGATATGGATTTTAAAAGGGTCAAATATCTAGTGTTCTAAGATGTCAGATAAACTGCAGTATTGGTTGGAGCAAATAACTTCCACACAACAAATAAAAACATGTTAACGTTCAATGCAGACATGTTTACATCCATATGTGGGGTTCAACACTCTATGAGCACCTCACAGTGTAAAATGCATGGAATTCCTTAAAAAACTATATTATTATGCTATCATCCAGTAATTCAGGAGAACTGGTATGTCTCAGGAGCTAGAACAATTTCTCTACACATCAAAATAACGAAAGTTAAATAGAATAATATAAATAAAACCAAAACTCTTTGATTAGGTCCATGTCCAGTAAATTCATTTCTTGAGATAAAACATCACAATGTAGTATAGAAGGGACTTTTACAATAGCAGATAGATACTAGATCTACTATTCGAAAACTTAACAAATCATCAAATTCGGGTAAAAAATATTTGTATAGAATAAAGTAATTAAACAAATGTCCAGGTTTCGTCTTTGTTGTGTCTCTGTACTAGGTCCTAATATCAAATAGTCATTCATAATGATTGAGGACAAATTGTTAAGTCACTTTGATTTCAATGGTGAACAGCGTGTGTAATGAAAGGGAGATAAATTACCGTTTTCCTCGATTTAAATTTTGTTACCGATGTGCTTGTTCAGACTGCCTTGAGGTCAACTAACGATGACTGTTGAATTACAACCAATTACTCTGCAAGCGTTTGAGTTTTATTGTTCGGGTGTATTCCGTGTAGTTGATCAAGCAAACTAAAACAAGACATCGATTTAACTAGTGAAGAGATGTGGTCAACACTGATGAACAATGTAACAGATATTTATTTCAAGAAAAGGCCGCAGTAAAAGTCTCTGTCAAAATAAATACGTCTTTACCCTAGAGAATTCTATCGCTAACTGATTTTCCGGTCTCTAACCCAACATATCCCAAACGTCACTAGTCCCGTTCAATATACGTCTTCTATGGTGCGTCGCTAAATAACTAATACTCTAAATAAGGTGTCTAACAGATTCCTCCCCCCCTTGAAAAAAAAAATATGTCAATATTTTTCTACTACTGTCAAGTCTTACAAGGGCATTTGCAATTCATGGGGAAGACAACAAACATAAAATCTTGACATCTTCATCTTGGCTTGACAGTGTATGATGTTCTTGCCAATGTTCGTATCATCATCTTTGTTCAATACACAGTTTATCATGTGGCATCTCATGGGCACGTCATAACATATCACTTCACAAATGCTCTCCACTGGCAGTAATCTGACAAAATATAACATTTCAAAACAATTATACAATTTATTTCCACATTCAATAAAGTTTTGTTTTTTTCTTACCACCCTTTTATACGCTTTTCGTCCATTTTTCTTTTATACTCACCCTTTTCCATCGACCTAACTTTTGTCAATGATATATGAAATGATTCACAAAAATATATCCATACTTACTTTCAAATGCTTAACATCAAATTTACTTATCTCCCTTTTCCATAACATATTTACAGCATTATCTCATCTCATTTCAATGTCATTCTAGATAACAAATCAGCTACAATATTCATAGATCCACTAATGACTTTCACTTCAAATTTATATTCCTGTAGTGCTAAGAACCATCTATATACACGACTGTTTTTCATATTCTTTTGCTGTATATACTGAATAGGTTTATGATCAGTTAATAATATGAATTTTCTCCCTATTAAGTAACTCTCTAGCTTAGTAATTACCCATATTACAGCTAATGCTTCCCTTTCAATGACACTATATTTTTTTTCTGCCTCTGATAATTTTCTACTTACATATAATATAGGATGTAAGTTATCATAGTTCTGCATTAAACAACCACCAATAGCATTACCAGATGCATCAGTTGTGACATAAAATATTTTGTCTTTATCTGGTAGTCTCAGTATTAATTCATGACTAAAAATATCTTTAATTCTGTCAATAGCTTTCACACATTCCTCATTACAGACTACTTTTTGAGGTTTTCCTTTTTTAAGTAAATCATTTAATGGATTCACTATTTCTGCTAAGTTCTTTATGAACTTTCTGTAATAATTTACTATTCCCAATATACTTTTAATTTGTCTTTTTGTTGTAGGTATTTCAATATTAAGTACTTTCTTTATGTTATCTTCAATAGGGCTAATTATGTTGTTATTTACTTTATGTCCTAAGAAGATTATTTCTTCCAATCCTATTTCTACTTTTTCTGCCTGAATTGTAAGTCCACTTTCTTTTATTATTTTGAATACTTCTTTTACATCTACCAAATGTTCTTCCCAACTATTATTAAAAATACATATGTCATCCAAATAACAAATAACATTTTCTTTATTTCCAATTATCAAGTTCATCATTCTATTAAATGTTGCTGGTGCATTTACCAACCCAAAACTCATATAATTCCATTGAAAAATACCATATGGTGTTACAAATGATGTGTAAGGTTTTGCATTTTCTGTTAATGGTATTTGCCAATAACCTTTAGTTAAATCCAATTTAGTAAAAAATTTTGCTCCATTTAATTTATGTAAAATATCCTCTATATTTGGCATTGGATATGGGTCAAATTCTGTGATGTTGTTAAGCTTCCTATAGTCAATACATAACCGTATATCTCCGTTTTTCTTTTTGGCTATCACAATTGGTGAAGCATAAGGTGATGTTGATGGTTCAATTATACCTGATTCTAGTAAATTGTCTATTTCTTTTTTTACTTTGTCTTGTAAATGTAGAGGTATTCTATATGGCTTAAGATTGATTGGTTTTGGATCTGTTACTTTAATGTCATGTTTAATAATATTTGTTTTTCCTGGTATGCTGGAAAAAATTTCTTTGTATTCCTGTATTATTTTAGTTATATCTTTTGACTTTTCCTTAGTTAAATTATTAAGATTAATCTTTTGCCAAGTTTGATTCTCTTTTGTTTCTATTACAGGTATTTCCTTAATGTCATTTTCATTGTGATTTTCATTTGTTATTATCATCAAGCACTCTTCTCTATCTGAAAACTTATTTTCTATTTCCTCCTGAATGTTTTGTATCAACTCATCTTCTCTATCATGATACAGTTTCAAATTATTTATGTGATATGTTTTAATTTTCCATTTATTTCAATTTGATAATTTACATCACTAATTTGTTTTATCACCTTAAATGGACCTTTCCATTGTTTACCAATCTTATTTTTCAGGTCATTTATTAATATTAATACATTGTTTCCTACTTCTAGTGTTTTCAATTGTCTTTTCTTATTTATATTCTCATGAGCACTTTGTTTGTACTTCTTATTGTTGTTATATGCTTGAGTCCATATTTCTTTCAATTCTGTTGTGATTGTTGTTTCATTGTCCTTATTTAATCTATTCTCATTGTCTATTAGATTTTCTTTGAAAACATCTAATTCATCTCTGGGTTTTCTTCCATGTATTATTTCATATGGTGAAAATTGTGTTGCTTCATGGATGTTATTTCTATGAGCAAATAGTACATAGTTCATGTAATGATCCCATTTATTCTGATTATTCTGAATTATTTTTGTCAGTGATCTTTTCAGTGAACCACCATAACGTTCACATACACCGTTACTCTCTGGGTGGTAAACTGAAGAGTATATGTGTTGTATATTATATTGTTTAGTCCATTTCTCAAATTGTTCTGACTTAAACTGAGATCCCTGGTCACTCAATATAATTTTAGGTATACCATGTCTTGTGATTACTTTTTGAGTTATGGCATTAATGATATTTTCTGTACTTGTATTTGATAATGGAATTGCTTCTGGGTATCTACTAAACATGTCTATTACTGTTAAAATATATTTATTATTATTTTCAGTTTGAATCAAAGGACCTATTAAATCAATAGCTATTTTCTGAAATGGTTCTGTAGGTTCATCCATTTCTTGAATGGGTGCTTTATTCACTAAACTTTTGTTAGATCTCTTTTGACATATGTCACATGAGTTTATGTATTTATTGATTGTTGCCTTCATTTTTGGCCAAAATACTTGTTTTGACAAATTCCTATAACATTTCTTTACTCCCCTATGTGCTGCTAAATTATTGTCATGTGTCATGATTAAAACATCTTTCCAATATTTCTGTGGTAAGACAAGTTGTTTTATTTTTCTGTTATCATTATTCGTTTGTCTAAATAATATTTTATTCTCTATACAAAACTTTTCCATTGGATTATTATTGTTTTTATCTGATATTCTTGAATATATTTTCCCAATAATATTGTCATTCATTTGTTCTAATGCAAGTTTGGGTAATGTTTCTTTTTCACTTTGAGAAATTTGTGTTTCAGGACTATTTTGTGTTTCATTTTCTATCTCGCTTTCCTTAACATCTGTATTTTCTATTTGTATTACATTACTGTTTTCTTTTTTTTCATCATTATTTATTACATTTACTGTATTTTCCTGTTTCCCTTCTTGTTTATCCATTGATCTTGTTATTACCATACTTGTTATATTTTGTGTGTCTATGTTTTCATGATTACGTGTTATGTTTTTGTATTTGTTTTGCCAGTCTTCTAATTCTTTTCTTGAACATTCTTTTACTCCTCTTATGTTTCCTACTAACATATCATATCTCATTTCTGGTATTGCAATACCATCACAATAACCAGTGAAAAATGGAGTTTCAATGTATACCCTTATAGCTTTAAATTCCCTTATGGTGCCATCTGCTAATTCTACTTTCCTAGTAAACCCTTTATACCAATGAGGTTTGACAAATTTAGTTTTCACTGCCAAAGTGTTACAACCTGAATCTCTAATTAATTCCACTGGAATTCTATCTACAAACCCTGGGTACACTGCAAAATTGTTCCTATTTCCTTCCATGAAATATACTCTATCTGTACCTTTATTTTTGTATTCCCTACTGTAACTCCTATTTCTATAATTTCCCCTGTCATTCCTATCTCTACTCCTATATCTACTGTTATTTTGTTCAGTGTATCTATTTCTACTTCCAGACCTACTATTCCCTCTTCTACAGTTAGCTGCTATGTGACCTTTTCCTTGACATTTAAAACAGGTTATTTCACCATATTTTCTATTTCCACTATTTGATCTGTTTCTATTTCTACTTCTATCCACATTTTCTTTGGTGTATCCTATTAAATCTACTTTGCTCTTATCCCTATCAGAAAATGGTTTATTTGGATATGCATTTTTGTATATTCTCATTATCTCTGTTATTTCATCTATAGTTTTTGGGTTTCGTTCTCTAATAAAAGATTGTAATTGGGGATCACATTTATTCACAAAGTTATCTACTAGAATAAAATTTTTTAATCCCTCATAAGAATTTCCCACTTTTTCTAATTTTACCCATTTATTGAAAAAATCTTTCTCCATATTAATGGTAGTTTGAGGTTCTACTTCTAATGATGGTATATTGTCAAAGTATTTCTTTCTGAAAGTTGTAGCATTATGACCATAGGCATTCAACAACTCTCTTTTCAAAACTTGATAGCTATCATCAATATGATGGTCATGATTTTGGCATATTGTTAAAGCTTGACCATGAACAAAGTCTATCAGTATTTCAGACCATTCTTCTTCTGGCATATTAAATGTAGACATTTTTGCCTCATATCTTTTCAGAAAATCACCAATGTCATCCTTCTGTTCATCAAAACTTTGTATCTTCCTCTTTATCCATGTTTGCGAATTAGGGTTGTCTCTTTGTGTGGTAGCATTATTTGTGTTATTTTCTTGAGTTGTCTGTGCAGTTTGAGCTCTGGCTTGTGCTGCATCCAATCTCATCTTCTCCATTTTAGCCTCATGCTCTCTCTGCCTTTCTTGGTCCTCTTTTTGCTTCGCATATTCTTCCTTTCTGATCCTATCTTGTCTTTCTATCTCTTGTCTTTGACGTTCTTCTTGTCTCTCTATCTCTTCTTTTTGACGTTCTTTTTCTTCCCTCACAACTTGCTGTACATAAGCTGCCAAGTCCTTTCCTTTTAACTCCATGGCCTTTCCATCCTGCATAGCTGCTTCCTTAACCTCCTTAAGGTCCACATATGAGGATGTAGCCATTGTATTATATTTTCACCTCAAACTTATATATATTTTTACTTAGCCTATATTGGTTATGGCTATACTAAAACTTATTTTAGTTTTTTCACAATTTTATACAAGTTTTAAGTTTATGTCTCTATAGATTCAGTAAACGAGTAAATCTAGTCTGAGGTATATTCAAATCTGTATATTAATGTCACACAAATTTAGATCTAATATATTATATTATATATAATAGTACCATTTAGATCCAGAGTTACCAAGAACACTATGACTATGAGTATATATAACTGACCAATTTTAAATTTGATATGACTGAAGTGTCTAGAGTCTAGATTAGATAGATCTAGATCTAATGCAGAAATTATGGTTCTATTTAATCATATGAAATAAATATGTCCATACAATATGTATCAAATATATCTTTAATAAGATATATGTCTAGAATGTACTACCTTCATTTCTCTTTGAAATTAATAATCAAAATCAGAGTCTAGATTAGTAAATGTAAATTTGTGGATCTAGATTAGCCAGACGACAATGTTTGACTATTATGCCAGTTTCGGCATTATTCTCATGGCAAAATCATATTTGATTTTAACCGCTCAAACTAAAAATGTATTTTAGTCTGATTCACAATAAAAGAATCGTACCTGCACTTTCTATCATTAAGTGAAAAATCAACAGATCTAATTAAAGTAATAAAAATAAATAATATAATATAATATACACAAATGAAATAATTAAATGAGACTATCGCTATGGGTTGGGATATGACAATATGGCACACATTGATAACGTCACGAAGTAACCAAGCAACAACGGATATGACGTTTACACAAACAAAAACAATCACTATCCTAAACGTATAATATAGTTTTTCATCTAAATTACGTCTTTTCCACGACGGTTTAAGGCGCACCACCCGATTTTACTCAGGCTAACGTACCAAATTTAGACGAAATCTATTTCTAAGGGCAATCTAAACATATACTAATAAGAAAAATGGCACTTAGCTTTGATAAGAAAGTTTCCTATGTTCCGAATCCCGAATATAATAGATCTACAGCAAATTCCACTGCCTCTCTTCCAGTTCTGACTCTGTTCTCCGGTACTGCCACTGGATACAATCCGTGTTGAGTATCCCACGTAATGCCCCAGATGTCTTGATATGCCACAGCAAAATGTTTCAGTTTCTTTGACGACTGTTGATGACCGTATGTAAAGTTCCGACGACTTTGTGTAAACAGTTACTGGCGAATATGTTAACGGTTCTCCTGACGACGACTTGATTTGCGTAGACGACTACTGGCAAATAACAGTCTCTTGACGGCAACTTGATCTGGGCGACTGACGAATAACGAATTTCTTGATGACTTGATCTGGGCGAGCGAATAACGACTTTCTTGACGATGACTTGATCTGGGCTGACGAATAATGATTCTCCAAAATAGTTCACTGCTTCTGCTGCTAATATGGTAGTACGACGAAGTTTGCTGTTGTATGCTACTTCACTAGACCAAAATGTCCGTAGTGTCCAATGTAGACTAGGTGAGACCAAGGTCACCTCCGACGACGTTCCGTTATACGATTAACGGTTTTCACAAAAAAAAACAAGTGGACGTAGCTGTTTCCACTACTTCAACACTAACAAGTCTCGATATGGTCTAGATCAACTCATAATCAATAGACCAACATTCAGCAACGAATAATGTGACTTCACTAACCTTCCAAAGGTTAAACGCAGTGACCGTTGACAAGTGGCAATCAACCGGTTCAATGAGCAAACTGCTCCACACGAATCTCTCAAAGGGTAAGACAGAGCGATTTAGTTAGCTAACAAACTTGTAGTACTCACAATACTTCTTACAGCGGGCAAACTGTCCTTTTCAACTGCCTAGGTAAACTTGATATGCCTATGTGGCTCCTACGACGAAGAAAAAATATGTCCAACAGGTTTACTGACAAACTCTCACCCGTTATGAATGAACGGTTCCTCTGGCTTCAGGTTGATACAGCATACGAAGATCAGGCGTTGGTGATACACTTGTTGAGTAGACCAGACGTTGAGATGGTCACTGTCCTGACGAAGGTCACCCTGAGTTAACGGCTCGTCGAACGTGAAACTGACGACAAAATCTAGACAAAGTCACTCTGCAACGATGCTGTATTCAGCCGTACTGCGATGAAACTTTAGATCTTCGAGTGCACGACCCTCACCTGAGTAAACGTTCAGCTTCGAGGTCCGGTTCAAGGTTCGGTTTCGAGGTTCGGGGTCGCCACTGTGATGTGCTTGTTCAGACTGCCTTGAGGTCAACTAACGATGACTGTTGAATTACAACCAATTACTCTGCAAGCGTTTGAGTTTTATTGTTCGGGTGTATTCCGTGTAGTTGATCAAGCAAACTAAAACAAGACATCGATTTAACTAGTGAAGAGATGTGGTCAACACTGATGAACAATGTAACAGATATTTATTTCAAGAAAAGGCCGCAGTAAAAGTCTCTGTCAAAATAAATACGTCTTTACCCTAGAGAATTCTATCGCTAACTGATTTTCCGGTCTCTAACCCAACATATCCCAAACGTCACTAGTCCCGTTCAATATACGTCTTCTATGGTGCGTCGCTAAATAACTAATACTCTAAATAAGGTGT
>JAZGLO010003040.1:0-18981 GCA_036873155.1 Biomphalaria sudanica
CCCAATTCCCTATGACACATACACTAAAACCCTAATTCCCTATGACACATACACTAAAATCCTAATTTCGTATGACACATACACTAAAACCCAAATTTCCGATGTTCTTAGGCGACCCCTGAGAAATGGTCATTCAACTCAAACCACAGGCTGAGAACCCCTGCTCTAAGGTGTCTCGGTTTGAGTAAAGGCTATATTACAAAGCTTTATGAACTCCAATCTGTCTGATGGGGATGAAATCTTTGTTACGTCATTTATCACATTTCTCAAATCTCGGATCAAGTTGAAACAATTATGAAATGTCGATGACAACACATGAATCAATATTAAAAAAAAACAACAATTATTTAATAATTAGCCGTAAAAAATAAATTTATTTTGTAGAATAGGGAAATAACTCTACAATATTGATATACATTGCAGAGTAATTCTTTCACTTTTATAAGCTTTGTTTTCAAGAAAATATTTTTTTGCTTTTTTTTTTTAAGTCTAGATGTTGTTGGGGGGGGGGCGGCGGTGGCTGAGTAGTTAAGGACTTGGCTTCCAAACCTGAGGACTTGGGTTCGAATCTCAGTGAAGACTGATTTTGTATTGCGGGACCAAAGAAACAGATGACCTTAACATCATCTGCCCTTTAGATCAGATGATCTGAAAGGGAAACGTTACTTTACTTTAATTTTAGATGTTGTTTGTTTTGTTTGTGTAAAAGAATCCTTCCATACAAGAGTGTCAGACAGAGTGATAGACAGACAGAAAGATGGAGTGTGTTAATACAAGCTTCGTAAAAAGCAAATATTTATGATCAATATTTATTTGTTTGGAAATAAAGAAGATACATTTTCCTTTTCTTTAGATTTTCTATATAACCTAGAAATATTGAATGGCTTTTTTCAGGTTTATTTTTCTAATGCTGATCTCTGCCTGGGATATGATACAAAAGCTCGTCAAAGTGATCTACTAGATTTATGCATGTCCAAAAAAAAAAAGAGTGAACTAATGTCATTTTTAAAATACAAATGTCACTCTGATCTGCTGTGGTTGTTCCCAGTAAAAACCATGTAAAGGTTATAATTAAAATTTAAAGTAATCTTAACACAGATATATAAAAAATGTTTAAATATAACGTATATATAAAATATTTGATGTAAGGCCTATATAAAATATTTGATGTAAGGTTTATATACAAATTTAAGACTTTTTGTTTAGGAATCCGGTAAAGGTAAAAGCTGTTATTAGTTTTGTGTGGTCTGTCTGTTCGCATTTAAAAATCCCTAAATTGTGTTTTCTGAAAGCGCAACCTTTGTTTTGTTTGTTTATTCTCAATGCACCTTATCTTCTTGATCAAATCATTTTGTGCAACAAGCTTCAATAAAAGATCAAGAGAAAACAAAATGAAGAAATGTGGTGGCAAAATAATGGAACCTAAAGAGAAACACCGTACGCCAATGAAAAGGAGAAGATAAGGACAGATTTTGACATAAATAGACGAAATAAACAATGGTATAGACGCCATATTGAAAGATCCCTGTTGCCAACTAGAAAGTAATCACTTTGTGCTACACTTGGATTCTCTTTGGTGGTAAAAACGACAGAGATTAGAAATTTGATTCTAGGGCGCGAAAATCTTATTTTACAAATAATTATATGTTTTTTTTTCCAACTTTGAGAATCAATACTTTCGTATTTGTTTACACCGATTCATTCATATTTTTGTTACTTATGGATAATTTTCCACTATCAGACACACTGCGCAAAATCACGCAAATGCATACATTTATTTTCGCGTACTGCAAATGTGTCTAACACGTTTTGGATGCTCCTTCAGAGACCTTAGAGCCCAAACCTAAATCTAGAGGAAGGGGAATGGCATCAGGCACAAGGTTTGAACCCCAGCCCACTAAACGACAGTCCAGAGCAAATACCACAGGACTAGGCATCCGTCTATTTAAATTAACTGACTTCGCCATGAGCGAAAAAAGAGAAAGAACTACAATTATCTATAAAAACTTCTGTCTCTGTCTGTGGCAGTTGACGTCTCGAGAGACGATCTTTCCCCTTTGCAACTACTTGTGTGAGGCCAATCCTTGATAGGCAGCCGCGGTCACAGGCTGGGCATATGTCATCACCAGGCGCCGTTGCATTTTCACCCTTCTTTTCACTACTGTTGTGTATGGCATCTGCTATCAGTGACCCTTCCTGTATGCTTACTCTCCATGTGGATCTATCTATCTATAAAAAGAAATTATGAGTATGTCGATGTGTTAAACGTAAAATGGGGCAGACAGTTTTTCTTATAATGTAGAATTATTGTCACAAATAAAACCTATCATGCAAGCAGACTCCATTATTACCCTCAAGAAAAAAACGCCATTCTATAGGAATTCGCGTCATCCTTTTAAAGCCGACTCAAACGTGTTATTGTTTGTTCGCTAAGCTAACGGCTTTTATGCAAGAAGCATAGGATCAGGTTCCGCCTCGTGATTTTTGGTATCTTCTAGGAAAAGAGGTTCATTAAATGTAACAAAAAAATAACAACATTGTTATTCTTTTCACATTAATATGCATGCTCTAAAAAACTGATGTATATCTAATTATCTATGATTATATTGATTACCATTGAGAGATTCAAAGCATTATATATCGTGTCTATTTATAAAAATGTGCTAACAAAGTAAGACTCACTACTGAATTTGAGCAAATATCACCAATAATAGACCTATCGCATCCTTACCATTTAGTTGCATCACAGTCTGATCAATCCCACGTCTTCAATCCAACGCAACCCTTAGAAAGGCCAAAGTTCATACATTATTTTTTTAATTGATGAACAATAAAGGTAGTCAAAGTAACACAAGACTATAGGCTATAAGTGCACACTACCCAATCGCTAGTTGTTTTTTTTTTTTTTATTAGTATGGAAAATCATTCGTTTTGTAACATCTTTTCCTTAATGACACCATTTATAAATGCTTAATACAACTAATAGTCTTTGATAAAACCATGAAATCAAATATGATACCCATGTGTATAAGGCCGTGTCACTTAAAATCTCTGGACAGTGTATACTGGGGGAAGCGAATCTCTAGCATGTACTCTTATCTTCAATGACACTCTATGTTTGTCACAAAACTAATGGCTGCTGCCGTTTTTTTTTTGTAAGACACGGATCACTTCGTACACCATTCTTTTACTTTATCAGCGGAGTAAAAATCTGTAACAATCTTTTCAGCACTGTCTGGCCTGCTCGACACGTTGCTTTCACGTTGCTTTCATACCCGAGCTGTGACAGCCTATAGCTTGACCCGACAATACAAATAATGCTTGTGGACTAAACGGAAAACATTAAGAGAAAGAAAATATTTAGTAAAGTAATTTGTTCAATGTACATAGACTGTGAAACTTGATCTTGAGTTGTCAAACCAAAGTAGTATTGAGCAATAAAATATAAACGTACTCATTTCAGACCTTGCGATCTATGGAGGCTCATCTGTTTCTTTGCCTGGCTTTTAACGAAGGTGCAATGTGGCCTGCGTAACTACCAACCGCAATAATTGCACAAACTAATCTCAATCTAGCCATCAAATTAGACATACTTGGACTCAGGAGATTTCTAAATATCTGAAAGTTTTAAAATCCCAGCCATCAAAGGGATTCAAACTTAAAATTCCAGTACTTGACAATTCCTCCTCCACCATGTCCCCCCCCCCCCCCCGTCCAGATTTTTCAAGGTGACATTGGAAACAATGCGACATTGGTGTCACCATGGAAACAATGCGACATTGGTGTCACCATGGAAACAATGCGACATTGGTGTCACCATGGAAACAATGCGACATTGGTGTCACCATGGAAACAATGCGATATTGGTGTCACCATGGAAACAATGTGACATTGGTGTCACCATGAAAACAATGTGACATGGAGTTTTGGTTGGAAGGTATTTATTGTATCTTAATACTAGTCGACCGGCGGCGTGGCATACGCCGCTATTTTACAAGACCGGCCTTAGGCCACTGCAACCTATGTGGCCGCAGTGGGCCCCGCACTTTCATAGGACCCGCGCTAATTCAAGGTGCATAAAGTTTTAAATTAAACCATTTTATAACTTATAACAGATTTCCTGTCGATCTACCAGGATCTCCTGGAAATCTTATGAAATTGCAAAATATACGAAAAAGCCCTGGAAATATCCGGAAATTATTAAAATGTTTAGAAAACTCATATCTCCAAAAATATATAGACAAAAATCGTCATTTTGGGGTGTCATTCAATATGAAAAACGCCAATCCTACGCGCGATAAAAAAAAACGGCATTATGCAATACCCGTAAATGTGGAATCTAGTGAAAGAAGGTTCTAGCGCCTCAAACTAATGAAGAAATACTTGAAGTCAACAATTCACGTAGATAGATTGAAACATTTGGTAATTCTTGCTATTGAGCGTGATCTATGTAGGAAACAGAATTCTTATGATAGACTGTATGATTTCGCTACACGCAAGGCTCGTAAAGTAATTCTGTGCGTAGTAAAGAATGAATAAAATGCAAAGACAAATTTATTTTCTTATACAAACTCTTAATTTTCACTTATTATCCGTATCCCTTTTTCACTTATTATCCGTATCCCTACCCAAACTGGGCCCTGCAATATCCGTTTCGCATTGGGCCCCACAATGGTTAAGTCAGGCCCTGCTATTTAGTGACGGGTGAATACAGAAAAGATTACTTTCCATGACTTCTTGGTCACAATGGTTAAGTCCAGTCCTGCTATTTAGTGACGGGTGAATACTACTTGTTCTCCCCCCCCCCTCTTTTTTTCGCCTCTAAAATTACGTGAGGTAACTCTAGTCCGTCCGATTTGCAGAAATAAAAAAAATGTTATCTTTCCATTACTTGGTGTCCTAACTCTTGAGAAATGAAGAAACTTATATATATATATATATATAGATTATCTTAATATACTGGCCATTTGACCTAATTTCATACATTTGAACTTCTTCTCCAGAAATTAAAATAATAACGCAATTAAAGGCTTTGTGTTATTTTTTGCGACTCAGTTTTGGTCTTAAAAAGTATCGCGAATAGACTTCTCGGTATTTGCTGCTCATTGTATAATACACGAAGATATTCACTGAAGCGGTGAGAGCTATTAATGGCTCACTGACCCCGTGGAGTACGAAAAACAGGTCTTTATATTGACCGTAAAAAGACACGCGATAATCAAAGGTCATAAAAAGTAGAGCGATAACATCTGGTGTGAAGGAAACGATAAATAGAATGGACATGAGAGTGACCATCTTGATGATCCTCTTGTCTCGTATAGACACGTGATCAAGCTGATTATATGCGGCCATTTCTTTCAGCTTCTTTCCTCTTGTTTGTAAACTAATCACTAGAATTAAACTGCAGACTGTCGCCCAGACAAAGGTAACTATCGTAAAGACGAAAGAGATGACCGAGGAAATAGAGTCGATCTCCGCACTGTTCTCATGAGACACCAGAACTACTTTTGTTCTATTCTTTTTGTCATCAAAGCGAGACACGTAACTTGCGGAGAAATATGGCGGTGACACGGTCAGCGCCATGATAAAGTAGATCAATTGCACGATAAAAATAGTCCGTTTAGGTGTAATGATGTCCTTCACCTTGAGTGGAAGAGAGATACAGATACATTTGTCCAACATGATGAAGGCTGTGATCCAGTTGCTAACTCGTCTGAAATAAAATTGAGGCCAGGCAACTGTTAGCATCTTCAAATCAAGAATGTTAAAATTCAAATCTACGTCTTCCCAGAAAGGATAGTAACAGATGCTTAAGAAGAGAGTCAGAAGTAGGAAGCAGAATTCAGAGATGGACAGACCCAGGAGGCTGATGTTGACTGAATCCTGCGGTCCCATTTTGACGAAAACGACGATGTTGATGAAGTTGGCGATGATGCCAAGCACAGAGATGATGGTGTAGATGACGACAAAATCTACCAATGTGAGAATTTCAAGAGATCCAGGTGGGAAGTAGCTCGTGTAGGCTGAAGCATTGGCATTCAACGGAGACATTATGAATGGCAAGTTTAATGAAAGTTTTGTTTTATTTTTTACTCCATTGAGTTTTGTTTTAAATTTCATTCAATTTCACCTAAAATTCAAATTAAACAATTACATCTACAAAAAAAAGTCAAGGAAAAGCAAAGCAAATATTCAATCATTAAAGCAAGCAATGTGATGATGATATTGACATTATATTTAATATTTCTAGCTTGAAAATTTAGTTTATTGATATAGACTATTTTGATATAGTCTTTTTTGATTTGTCTATATTCATTTAATCTAGCTTAGAGATTAAGTCTACCTTGAAGATTTAATCTACCTTGATTTTGTGGACCAAAATTCACAAGGATTATTTCTTTTCATATCACATAGTTTTCAAAATGTATTAAAATTTGTTCGGAAACCTTTTCTTTTAAAACAATTCCAATTAGTTCATGTTTTCTACTGGCATCACGTCTTCAAGAACACATTCGTCTTTGTCGTTCTACTAAAAATCTAGAACTATGAGATTTGTTATGTGCAGTTCGTCCCCATCGTGATTGTTAAATGACCACAATATAAACTCCCCAGTAACTAATGAATAGATCATTAACTGGGATCAATGTTTTTAATTAAAGCTACTCAATCAGTTCATCTTTTAATTTTTTTTGGCCATTTTAGCAATTGAAGACACATCTTGGCGAAAATGTTTTTGAAATAAATACATGAAATCTTTGTTCAAATTACAAATTACAACACAAAGAGAAACTATTTTTTGTTATCGTAGAGAAAATAAGTTGTGAAAGAACTGACAGCGAATTGTAATGAGAATGTATAGCAGCAAGCTCCCGGCTATAATTATTAAATAATTCTCATTTACTTTTGTATTAGTAAAATCAATACTAGACTTCACAGAAACGTCAACAGATTTAATTATCACCTTCGAAAGTATCTTCTTGACTTGTTCAATTCTACAGATGTTGAGCAAGAAAAATAACAAGACCCTCTTCTGTTTTAACAAGAACAAGAAGACCACAACCAAACATAGTAGCATCACACTTTGTTTGCGCTCATTAAATTCGCGTGCTAATTAGTGCCGTGTACTAAAGATAATTGTTATTAAATCAGACACGTTTTACAAAAGCGAGTAAGATATAGTGCATTTTAATAAACTACAAATAGGTCTATCAGAGCTATAATATATAGCCTCTTATATATAGTTGTCTATATAATCCTACGTAACATCTCCTCATAGTTCTAAATCTTAAGATCTCTAGTTACATTGGGATATAGGGTTCTGAATTGTCCTAGATTGAGTCTAAGTCCCCCCCCCCCTTAGTATTTTTTCTGTCATTTCTAAAAAGTGAAATAAATAGATTACGATGGCTGAGGTAGAAAATATCTACCCCTATTGAAAGTGTTGTTTCTCATACAAGTTTCAAGAGTTCCATGCCCCTGATGTTCAGAAAGAAAGATGTTCCCCTTCCACCATCTTTGCCCCCTTTTTTATTTTCTTTGTGGCATCTTTAGAAGGAATTACAGAATCTTTTAGTCTGTAGGACTAGACCATCGCTAGATACTCTCTGAAACCTTCAATGACAGAATCTTTTAGTCTGTAGGACCAGACCATCGCTAGATACTCTCTGAAACCTTCAATGACAGAATCTTTTAGTCTGTAGGACCAGACCATCGCTAGATACTCTCTGAAACCTTCAATGACAGAATCTTTTAGTCTGTAAGACCAGACCATCCCTAGATACTCTCTGAAACCTTCAATGACAGAATCTTTTAGTCTGTAGGACCAGACCATCGCTAGATACTCTCTGAAACCTTCAATGACAGAATCTTTTAGTCTGTAGGACCAGACCATCGCTAGATACTATCTGAAACCTTCAATGACAGAATCTTTTAGTCTGTAGGACTAGACCATCGCTAGATACTCTCTGAAACCTTCAATGACAGAATCTTTTAGTCTGTAGGACTAGACCATCGCTAGATACTCTCTGAAACCTTCAATGACAGAATCTTTTAGTCTGTAGGACTAGACCATCGCTAGATACTCTCTGAAACCTTCAATGACAGAATCTTTTAGTCTGTAGGACCAGACCATCGCTAGATACTCTCTGAAACCTTCAATGACAGAATCTTTTAGTCTGTAGGACTAGACCATCGCTAGATACTCTCTGAAACCTTCAATGACAGAATCTTTTAGTCTGTAGGACTAGACCATCGCTAGATACTCTCTGAAACCTTCAATGACAGAATCTTTTAGTCTGTAGGACTAGACCATCGCTAGATACTCTCTGAAACCTTCAATGACAGAATCTTTTAGTCTGTAGGACCAGACCATCGCTAGATACTCTCTGAAACCTTCAATGACAGAATCTTTTAGTCTGTAGGACTAGACCATCGCTAGATACTCTCTGAAACCTTCAATGACAGAATCTTTTAGTCTGTAGGACTAGACCATCGCTAGATACTCTCTGAAACCTTCAATGACAGAATCTTTTAGTCTGTAGGACTAGACCATCGCTAGATACTCTCTGAAACCTTCAATGACAGAATCTTTTAGTCTGTAGGACTAGACCATCGCTAGATACTCTCTGAAACCTTCAATGACAGAATCTTTTAGTCTGTAGGACTAGACCATCGCTAGATACTCTCTGAAACCTTCAATTACAGAATCTTTTAGTCTGTAGGACTAGACCATCGCTAGATACTCTCTGAAACCTTCAATGACAGAATCTTTTAGTCTGTAGGACCAGACCATCGCTAGATACTCTCTGAAACCTTCAATGACAGAATCTTTTAGTCTGTAGGACCAGACCATCGCTAGATACTCTCTGAAACCTTCAATGACAGAATCTTTTAGTCTGTAGGACTAGACCATCGCTAGATACTCTCTGAAACCTTCAATGACAGAATCTTTTAGTCTGTAGGACTAGACCATCGCTAGATACTCTCTGAAACCTTCAATGACAGAATCTTTTAGTCTGTAGGACTAGACCATCGCTAGATACTCTCTGAAACCTTCAATGACAGAATCTTTTAGTCTGTAGGACTAGACCATCGCTAGATACTCTCTGAAACCTTCAATGACAGAATCTTTTAGTCTGTAGGACTAGACCATCGCTAGATACTCTCTGAAACCTTCAATGACAGAATCTTTTAGTCTGTAGGACTAGACCATCGCTAGATACTCTCTGAAACCTTCAATGACAGAATCTTTTAGTCTGTAGGACTAGACCATCGCTAGATACTCTCTGAAACCTTCAATGACAGAATCTTTTAGTCTGTAGGACTAGACCATCGCTAGATACTCTCTGAAACCTTCAATGACAGAATCTTTTAGTCTGTAGGACTAGACCATCGCTAGATACTCTCTGAAACCTTCAATGACAGAATCTTTTAGTCTGTAGGACTAGACCATCGCTAGATACTCTCTGAAACCTTCAATGACAGAATCTTTTAGTCTGTAGGACTAGACCATCGCTAGATACTCTCTGAAACCTTCAATGACAGAATCTTTTAGTCTGTAGGACCAGACCATCGCTAGATACTCTCTGAAACCTTCAATGACAGAATCTTTTAGTCTGTAGGACTAGACCATCGCTAGATACTCTCTGAAACCTTCAATGACAGAATCTTTTAGTCTGTAGGACCAGACCATCGCTAGATACTCTCTGAAACCTTCAATGACAGAATCTTTTAGTCTGTAGGACTAGACCATCGCTAGATACTCTCTGAAACCTTCAATGACAGAATCTTTTAGTCTGTAGGACTAGACCATCGCTAGATACTCTCTGAAACATTCATTTACAGAATCTTAGTCTGTAGGACTAGACCATCGCTAGATACTCTCTGAAACATTCATTTACAGAATCTTAGTCTGTAGGACTAAACCATCGCTAGATACTCTCTGAAACCTTCAATTACAGAATCTTTTAGTCTGTAGGACTAGACCATCGCTAGATACTCTCTGAAACCTTCATTTACAGAATCTTAGTCTGTAGGACTAGACCATCGCTAGATACTCTCTGAAACCTTCAATTACAGAATCTTTTAGTCTGTAGGACTAGACCATCGCTAGATACTCTCTGAAACCTTCAATTACAGAATCTTTTAGTCTGTAGGACTAGACCATCGCTAGATACTCTTTGAAACCTTCATTTCTTTATTCTTTAGAGATTCATACAATGGAATCTAATGTGTCTCTTTGAATGCATTCCATTTTAGTATTTTAGTATGACTCGAATTGAAATTGAAAATCGGTCCCCAGTGGTTTGAATGAAGTTTGATGAATATTTAACCTGGTCACACAGAGTTTCGATCATGCACAAGATGTTAGGTTACCTTTTGAGTTAGCTGAGAGCTCCAGGACATAACTAGGTCATGGACTAAAGGTAAAGCTCACATACATTGCTTCCCTGCTCATCTTCGAAAAAACGTCAGAAATGACATTAGAGTATTGTGTATATTTTACGTTTACAACTCTGCCAAGTCTTCCACTATCTCTAAAAGAAGGTTTCTGGGCTATTAAAAAACTGGAGCATATTATTTCTCAAGGTGGACGTCGCAGTGTGGAAATAAATTCTAAAATAACCTGAATGTACTTATGCTAAACAAAGTGTCCAGTCAAGGGACTTGCTATGTCTCGACTTACTATAAAAGTTGTGAACACGTGCCATGTTTTTTTGATGGAGATTGCCAGTTTTTTTTTATTTTTCAAAAGTGGGTCAAACGAAAACAAAACTCCATAACCCACAGTCTGTGACCTCGCAGGTCTGTGTTCAGGCCTTCAATAAAGATTGGTCTCGGTCAAAGTCGTTGTGTTTGGTTGGCAATCACTAGTCAAACCGTGTATACTCTGTCATCTGAACATGCCTGAGGTCGTGGATAGCGTTTCGCTTGATGAGTTCCAGCGCCTATGATATATTTAAACAGGTTCATCAACTGTAACTTGGAAATGTGCGCTGTACTTCAAGGCCGTGTTTATGTACACATGTACCCAGCATTAGTATGGCATATTTGAGGAATAACATTTTCTAGTTTATAGTGACTTTGATATTTGATTTGATCAAAGTAGCCAAATGAAATGTAAAATAATTTAGTTTAATAAAAATGTTGAAAAAGATCTTGTTGTTCTTTCATTTATTAGCATTTTCATTTAGTATTGATTTTGTTCCAGTAGGTCATAAATGACGACTACATTCGATGAATTAAAAAAAAATCTTTCCTTACTGTTTTAGTCTTTGAACTTGAAAAACCTCAACAGTGATTTTTCTTTGTTTACATTCACTATGACAACAGCCAACATCCTGTATCGCTTTAAACCCTTTTTTTTTTCATCGTTATGATCTTAAATTGAAGATTATGAACTAAATATAGAACTAAATAGAACTAAATAGAACTAAATACATTTTTGAAGTTTTAAACTCGCCCATTTTACCAGATTCAGCATAAACTAAATATTTGCAATAATAAAGGTAGTATGGCCTATAATAACAATAATACAAACAAATTTTTAGGAAAAATGGCAATTTTTTACATGTAACTCAAGTAAAATATTCACTTAATTTAGCAAGTGACAACTTGACTGACCGTTCGCTGCATTGGGCTGTAACCTGTCTTCAGAGAATCGTGTTTCCAGCAATGATTGCTTCCTGTAGTAATTAAACCGTAACACTGGCTATATTTACCTCGGACCAGTTCATGTTCTCTAGACCGTATCAGTATCACTGTACCTTCCATCTTGGAAGTAGTTCAATTGAAACTGAGCTCAGTTGGATGCCGTTAGCTACCCAGTGTACCAAAAGCCTCCACAGAAGTAAATAGTGACAGATTGTACGTAAGCTTGGCTAAAACACATTTCTCTCACTTGTATTGTGATTTTCAAGTGGAAATTCTGTTCGCCTAAAACACTGGTAGGTACAACAGGATTATTTCCATTTTTAATTAAAATGAGATACTTCTATATTATAATCTATAGATTCAATGTTTGAAAACGTATGGGGTTCTATTGTATCATAAGAAATGTATAGTACTGTAACTTTTAATCAAAATGTAGTTTTAAAAAAATGGGGTGTATTTTTATTGAATAAAATAAAATTTTAAATTGAACTGTATGATCGTTTTAACATTAGGCTTGGTTTATGGTTTAATTAATTTTATATTAACCAATTATCTATTTTTTAAGCAAAAAAAATATTTTGAAACAAAATTTCTGAAAATAAAAAAGAAGATCGAATATTGTAAAATGATTCTTTGATTCAAAGTTTAATCACTTTTATAACAGCACTCGCAATCTGGAAAGGTTGGTCAAGCATCAAATTTTCTTTCTTTTTTACAAACACAATAATGTAATAGTTTGATAGTATTTTCACCACTGGAAATGTTCTAACTAAGGTGTCTGCACAGTGGTCAACTCTTTGTTTACAGTTTGATTTTTTACTTTGATTCTACAGTGCAAAACAAAAGTGCTTTTAAAAATGTCTAGTTTATCAATTCTTCCGTGGTATGTTTACCGGTTACAACAACAAACTTATAGTTATGGACTCTCCACAATGTGTGAAAATCTATAATATATTTAAGAATTTTAAAATTGTTACATGTTGCGCTAGAAAAAAAAGCAATGCATTACAAAATGTGTTTATGACATATAAATGATTATCCAGATATCCCTTTAGATAGAATGATTCTGCGCGTAGATCTCATTTTATTCTTATCAAAAGTTTATTTGACTGCTATACAAACCATTTGTTCTTCTCAAAGTCTACTTAAAGCGTGTCTTTTTTACAGCGCTTCTATCAACTCACTCTGTCTGGTACAAAGTGTGTACACGTTATTTCTCCCACACCCATTCTCGGATCAAGCTGAAACATTGCATAGTTATTACCTGTCATAGATAAGACATGAATCAATAAAAAAGTAAACAATTACTCAATTAATTACTGGTAATTAATTATTTTGTTTGATACCAACAAAGGAAACTAATCCTTCAGTATTCACAGACTTGGCTAAATTGTTGGGTCTATTCCCCTTCAATAATTGTGAACTCTATTTCTTCCTCACGCATTCTCCGATCAATTTGATAATTTAAAAATTATTTTTAATTAATTATTTCGTCTGCTCTCACTTAAGGGAAATTACATGAAAATTATTAATAGAGATAGTTTTAAGGGCGAAATTCTTCTTCTCTACATATGCTTAATTTTTTTAAAACATTTTTTATTGTACAAATCTTTTATTAACTCTGCCAGTATTGTCGGGTTCTTTTTTTTTGCTTTGGCTTGGCTCGTTATGGGTTACAATTAAATATTAATATTAATAACAATTATTATCAAACACACTTCGACACAAACTCCAGATCTCCACGAATATAACAATGATACTTTAATATTCAATAGAGCACAAATAATACATAATAAATATAAATAAACAACCACCTTCCTGGACCGGGGACAGGACCTCACTAACGAACACACTCTCTCGCACATTCAAAGAAGACTAAACCATTCAGTTCATAACACGTGCAAGACTATTTACTTTCATAACCTGGGAGTAACAAACAAGGCGATTTAACCATCATACCAAAAATATCAAAGTAACATATTCATTCTCGCCATGACAAGTCTGGTAAAAAGTTTGTACACGTCATTTCTCTCACACCCAATCTCGAGTGAAGCTGAAATTTTGCACAATTATTTCTTTTACCTGACAACACAAAAATCAATAAAAAATATTATTAATCGTAAAGTTAATTAAGTATTAGTAATTAATTATTTTGTTTGGTATCTCAAACAAGGGAAAGAAATTTTACTTGACTGATAAGGTGGTATAAGTTGAATTAGTCCCCTTTATTGTTTGTAGAAAGAAAATGTGTAAATGACTATAAAACCTATTAGCATCTTCCTGGCACAGTGGTTACCGTATTGGCCTGAGAAAGCATTAACCCCTGAGTTCCAATTCATTATTGTGTCGTGAGATCGTTTGGTTGTCGCGGTGCGACTGCGCCTCATTTTTTTGTTTCACATGTTCACCCTTTTATCTATCGGTTTTCATAATTGTTTTTGTTTAGTGCAACTTTCATGTTTATAGCATACTCAGTGCGCTTTGGACCAATTACTATTTGTGAACCAGTTGGGGGGGGGGTATCCGGGAGCAGGTTTACGATCTGCTTTCTCAAAAGCAATGAAAAAAAAATGTTGCTGAGTCTAAATTCCAAATCGAGGTCTTCAGCATCTATGATTGAAAGCGGACACGCTAGCCACTGAGCTATACAAGTACTTAGAAGATAGACGTTTTATGTTTATCGTTAAGCCAACAACCTAATTCTCAACACAAGGTTTATCTCCCCTTAAATAGTAATGTGGCTATATAATGGAAATTAATTAATTACGACTGATTGATAAACAAATTGGTCATTTTTCGATTGATTCCTGTATTGTCATAGAAGATGAATAACTGTGCAAAGTTTTAACTTGATCCAAGAACAGGAAGTGTGAGAAATAACGTGTACACAAATGCGTACCAGACAGAGTGAGTTAATATTAACTTAATATAAGCGATGTAATTGTATAGATACCTTTTAGACCATCCTTAAATAAAAAGTAAGGTATTACACAAAAATTGGTTAGTGTAAACCTATAATTAGCCACAGATCAGTTATTTACTAAAATCTAATGTTATGGTATATCAACATCAGCTAAGTTATTTATTGTAAACCAGGAAATCATGTCTTCGATGACCCAGCAGAATGGTGTAGGCACAGAAGAAGCCATGCGTAACGGTGACCTTCACAGAGAAGATGTAGAGCTAAAAGAGGTCAGAGTTCAAGACGAGACAACCAATGAAACGACACGTCGTGAGGCTGATGTGAAAAATCCACTACTAGAGGAAAAAGTTTGCATTTGTTTTACTATTTTTTAATCACTTAATTTTTAGAGTTCATTTTACTTTGACTAATCTCACAGAGGGCATCTTCACCAGAAATATATGTTAGTAGTTTCAAGAGAACCCTCTAACTGACATGATTTTTTATTCAATATCAATGCCTGAATTCTCCCAAGGCATGGCTTTCTATTGCAACTGGATTTCAGGTTGGGGCTGTTAGTGGCTCTCTACCTGACTCTACCTGAGAGGCAAAGTAGTTCTGATGTATCAGTTCCCTTAAAAGTTTAAAGTATAAATAATTATGAAAACAGCAAGCTAAGACAGGGCCGGATTAAAATAAGCATAGGCCTCAGGGCAGGATTTTCATAAAGGCCCACTACATTTTTTCCAAAAACTTTAATAAAAATCCACTTATAAATACAGTAGAACGTCGTTTATCCGAACGTTTATTATCCGGAGCGTCAAATATCCGGACCAGTTTTTTTTTTTTTTTTTTTTTATCAACCACATGTACTGTGATGCACATATACTGTATGAATACGAAAAATAAGTGATTATTTTCCACAATAAAGGTAAAATTGCGACATTTGTCACCTATTTTGCTCGTTCTTCACGCACGTGTCCCGCATGTGATGATTTTCAATATTCGTATCCGGTTGCATATACTGCATGGATCGCTTCGGTTTTCGGTTATCCGAAAAATCGCGTATCCGAACGGTGTCCGGTCCCAATTGAGTCGGATAAACGACGTTCTACTGTAATAATAAGTATTTTCTATTAGATTTATTTTATCAGAAAGAAATAGAGTAAATTTAATCTCTTTTCTTAAAACAAAAAATAATATTAATATGCATTTTTTATTTTAAAAATATTTCTGAGTTTATGGAGAGTAACGCCCTAACTTGATTCACTGACGTGAATCCGGAGTTGCATCTATATATTACGAGTTCGCTACGAACGGACACTTATAAGACAATTTTCGACACAAAAAAAAACAACAACTTACAAGGTGCTGACGCGTCAAACTTTAGATATATTTTTAAATCTCTATTGTGTTGATCGTCTAAAATTAATCATTTTGTCCACAGCATGCTGTAGAATTAGAAGATTATCGGCTAACCGATGACGACAGAGAATGGAGTGACGATGACACCGTTGAAGAGAAGGACGTATCTTCTTTGAAATCTGGATTCGTGTCAAGGGCGGTTCTTGGCAGTCGAGATTTCTGCAGAAGAAAACTGGCCTTTGTCGTGTCCAAAACTCGGGGCTACCTGCTGTCAGTGATACTATTACTTGGCTACCTGGCTTACTTTATAGCAGCCATGTGCTACAGGTAGTAGTGTAGCAGTTCTTCTCTGTACTTTATCTCATTAAAAAAAATAATCAACCAAATAAATGTTAATTATGCACTAAAAAGGTTTCCGCGGAATTTTGGCTTAAATTCCATTAGCTAGTCTATTATATATATATATTGGCTTAAACTCTATTAGCTAGTCTATTATATATATATATATATTGGCTTAAACTCTATTAGCTAGTCTATTATATATATATATATATTGGCTTAAACTCTATTAGCTAGTCTATTATATATATATATTGGCTTAAACTCTATTAGCTAGTCTATTATATATATATATTGGCTTAAACTCTATTAGCTAGTCTATTATATATATATATTGGCTTAAACTCTATTAGCTAGTCTATTATATATATATATATTGGCTTAAACTCTATTAGCTATATTATATATATATATTGGCTTAAACTCTATTAGCTAGTCTATTATATATATATATTGGCTTAAACTCTATTAGCTAGTCTATTATATATATATATTGGCTTAAACTCTATTAGCTAGTCTATTATATATATATATTGGCTTAAACTCTATTAGCTAGTCTATTATATATATATATTGGCTTAAACTCTATTAGCTAGTCTATTATATATATATATTGGCTTAAACTCTATTAGCTAGTCTATTATATATATATTGGCTTAAACTCTATTAGCTAGTCTATTATATATATATATTGGCTTAAACTCTATTAGCTAGTCTATTATATATATATTGGCTTAAACTCTATTAGCTAGTCTATTATATATATATATATATTGGCTTAAACTCTATTAGCTAGTCTATTATATATATATATATTGGCTTAAACTCTATTAGCTAGTCTATTATATATATATATATTGGCTTAAACTCTATTAGCTAGTCTATTATATATATATATTGGCTTAAACTCTATTAGCTAGTCTATTATATATATATATATATTGGCTTAAACTCTATTAGCTAGTCTATTATATATATATATTGGCTTAAACTCTATTAGCTAGTCTATTATATATATATATTGGCTTAAACTCTATTAGCTAGTCTATTATATATATATATTGGCTTAAACTCTATTAGCTAGTCTATTATATATATATATATTGGCTTAAACTGTATTAGCTAGTCTATTATATATATATATATATATTGGCTTAAACTGTATTAGCTAGTCTATTATATATATATATTGGCTTAAACTCTATTAGCTAGTCTATTATATATATATATATTGGCTTAAACTCTATTAGCTAGTCTATTATATATATATTGGCTTAAACTCTATTAGCTAGTCTATTATATATATATATTGGCTTAAACTCTATTAGCTAGTCTATTATATATATATATTGGCTTAAACTCTATTAGCTAGTCTATTATATATATATATTGGCTTAAACTCTATTAGCTAGTCTATTATATATATATATTGGCTTAAACTGTATTATATAGTATACTGCACATGGAGCAACTTTTTTGTTTTTAAATTTAACTTCGAGGGAAAAAAACAACAACAACAATACAGCGTATTTCTTTTTCAGATTTGAAGACGAAAGTTCACATCGTCTGCTAGGCTGCACCATATTGGGTCTGATCATTGTATCCAGGAAATTTATACTTACATGTTTTAGGAAATTGTTCTTTCGTATCACTGGCTCTGATCACGTGACTCTAGTCTGGAAGAAACGTTTGACGACTTGCAGATTTTTTTCGCGGTGGTAAGTTGAAGCTCCACTCTCCTATTTATGTATTTATTTATTTTATAGACTTTTGGAGTAAAAACCGTTAAATTTAATGTCACCCTAGATGGTGGGGTGTGTCTTTTCTGAGTAGTAAAAACTTTGGGTTCGAATTCCGTTGAAAGCTTCGGGCTTCTTAAGACGCCCTTGAATCAACATGTCATGGGTACCTGACATCCGATGGGCAAAATCCAGGCGCTTGGTCGTTGTGCTTGTCACATGACACTGTAAATCGTTAGCGATAGAAACTGGTTACTTAACATCGTATGCCTCAAGGATTGAAAGATCTGAAAGCGTGATTTTCTTTTACTTAGCTAGACGGTTCAAATGTTCACATTAATTTATTAAACTATGACACCAAGCTGCACTTAAATGTAATCCATTAGATTCTATAACATTAACTGTACACAAATATGCAGCAATTAATTACAACTGAATGCACAGATATAGATATGGAGTCATTATCTAGTTCTCAGCAGTACACCTACAAATGAACAGGATAATTTAAAGACTTTAACATTAACTTCTGGCTTCATGATTATTGTAATAACTTCTTTTTATTTCGAAAGGATTATGTATGGACTTATGTGTGGTATCATGATTTGGGTGATCGTGGACAAAGCGATTGCAGATCCTAACAATCTGAGATCTATACCTGGCATTTTGATTATCTTGTTGATATGCTTGTTTTGTTCAAATTCTCCAAACAAGGTTTGTGGATTCAATATTTTATCCTACATCACTAAATGAACAGTGAACGTTAATACCTTCCCCTATCTCTTTAGTCAGATGGACTGTTAAACACATTGAACGTCAATACTTTCCCCTATCTCTTAGTCAGATGGACTGTTGAACACATTGAACGTTAATACCTTTCCCTATCTCTTTAGTCAGATGGACTGTTAAACACATTGAACATCAATACCTTCCCGTATCTCTTTAGTCAGATGGACTGTTAAACACATTGAACATCAATACCTTCCC
>JAZGLO010003041.1:0-34636 GCA_036873155.1 Biomphalaria sudanica
CAAAGTACTTCATTACAGCCTATTTTCTGAAGTGAGCTAACTCAAAGTACTTCATTACAGCCTATTTTCTGAAGTGAGCTAACCCAAAGTACTTCATTACAGCCTATTTTCTGAAGTGAGCTAACCCAAAGTACTTCATTACAGCCTATTTTCTGAAGTGAGCTAACCCAAAGTACTTCATTACAGCCTATTTTCTGAAGTGAGCTAACCCAAAGTACTTCATTACAGCCTATTTTCTGAAGTGAGCTAACCCAAAGTACTTCATTACAGCCTATTTTCTGAAGTGAGCTAACCCAAAGTACTTCATTACAGCCTATTTTCTGAAGTGAGCTAACCCAAAGTACTTCATTACAGCCTATTTTCTGAAGTGAGCTAACTCGAAGTACTTCATTACAGCCTATTTTCTGAAGTGAGCTAACAACTCAAAGTACTTCATTAGATGGTTTACTAAACACCATGAACGTGTTGGTGTGTGAATGAAACTTTGATTGCTAATATTTCCTACAAAACTTCTCACAGTGCTCTACATTGTGCATCGACCTGCGATAACTCTTGCTGTACTTTCTAAAACAAATGTGTGTTAATTGTTTGGTGTGCATGAAAAGGAAGGTACCTGAAGTTATTTCCACTGTCCTCTTGTAGCTGCCCCCTCCATGACCCCCGCCTCCAATCACACTGGACAGGCTAGTGTGTCCCACATTGGAGCTTCTGGGGTGGATGGAGGATTTGTAATAGAAGTCATCCCCTCCTTCACTGTTGACGCTGCCTCCTCCACCGATGCTGGACGTGCTGCTGGATGTGGTGATGACCGTACGTTTCTCTAGCGTGGACTGAGAAGTCATTCTCACGGTCAGGGAAAGTCACGTCTGCAATAAAGAATTTTATCTTTTATTTAAAACAGATACATGTTTTTGTCAACAAAAGAAGAACAATGCGATGATTCGTGTAGGTCATGTGAAGAAACAACAACAAAACACTAGAAGGAATTTAAACCCAGATTTCTGGGTATTCTTAAATATGCATCTATATTATTTTTCGTTTAAAAATGACTCTACTTTTGGACATAAATCAAAGTTTCGGTTAAATAAGGATAGAACGTAGTTTACAGTAAAATAAAACCTTCAATCGTATATTTTCTTACACGCATTTGATCAGAGAACCAAAAAAGAATCTATGAAAAAGAGTTGCTAAAATACTCATATGGATTTGGAGAGAGAGAGAGAGAGAGAGAGAGACAGACAGAAAGAGAGAGAGAGAGAGAAAGAGAGAGAGAAAGAGAAAGAGAGAAGAACTAAAATGAGATGTTGAACTGTTCTATTAACTATGAATTATTTCAGTTGTATCTGAGGAACGTCTTTGCACTAAGTTAAAAAGCAACGCAATAATAAAAAAAAAAAGTAGTATAAGGGAGACAATACAAACTTTTTTAAATTGTCAACTGAGTTAAGTCCCAATATAGTAATAGTACGCGGCTAAACAGAGTTGTATATCTATGTATTACTATGTCTTATATATATATATCTATGTATTACTATGTCTTATATATATATATATATATATATATATATATATATATATATATATATATATATATATATATATATATATATATATATATATATAAAATCCCCCCTCTGGGTGATTCTACCATCACAGAAGTGTTACAAAAACAAACAGACCAAAAAAAACTATTTTGTTCCCTACTTGAATAGATCACTACATACTTTTCGACCATCTGATACACACATCAAATATATAATTTATGATTGATCCTGGTTTGAATGTACACTATGGGTTTCTTTGGTTACGTTTTATTTGGTGTAATGAACAAATTGTATGATAATTTCCTTATGGAAAGATAATTTATTATTATTATTATTATTATTATTAAATTAATTTAAAAAAAAACATTTACAATACTTTAGAGAAAAAAAAAGCTTCTATTAAGTGTAATTGTATCAATTAGTTTGGATCAGTCATGTAGCTATATATACCATCGACATAGTTCTAATAAATCTGTGCGATTAGAAATATTATAGAATAGAGTTGTTTTTGTTTTGCTTTTAGCTCTCTCAGTTGGGAAAGGGGGAGGGATAAAGGAGGTATCTTGGTGAATGAGGATCGTTTCGATCGTTTTTTTTTTCAATACATAAAAAATGCTCACTCAGAGCTCAATCTGTCAAGTACGATTTCTTTCCCTTGTTCAAGATACCAAAAAAAAAATAATTACCAATAGTTAATTAATTGATTCTTATGTTGTCAGGTAAAAGAAATAATTGTACAAAATTTCAGCTTAATCCGAGATTCGGGAGAAATAACGTGTTCAAACTTTTTACCACACAGACAGACTGACAGAGTGAGTTGATATAAAATTATTTCTAAGATTTATGACGAATGAAAAAAACATTCCGAACTGCCAATGACGGAACAAATTCAAAGGGATGTCACATAGTTACAGGGGCGTTGACACACCTTCTCCCACTAGAAGTATTTGTTTGAAGCTCTCAGCCCACCTGCACCAGGTACACTTGTAACTTGTGTTATAAGTCCCAATGTTTGTCAGATCCTGTCTACCGACCTACAGTGACCACGTCATACCACAGGATGAAACAGTTGGAGAGAGAGAGAGAGAGAGTGCTGAGCAAACAGCTAGATGCTATTTTCACTCTCCACTGTTTGTCCACCTATTAGTTTACAAAAATATCCCAACGTTTGGGGCTGTGTTTAAATGTGTCTAACTTCATGTTTTTTCCCCCGGTAAATACATTCAAAAAGAACATAGAGAAAAGAATGTATTCCCTTTCTAAATTTCTAGGTAGAAAAAAAACAACAATCCAATAGCATTTTTTCCTGGATGGCAACTTAAAGGAGATTTCCATCTATGGGACATAACTATAAATAGCTAACAATTTGGTATATCCGGTGTGCGGAAAAAGACATGTTGATCAGGTTTGTAATTTAAAAAGTAGACCACCCAATTGTATGCACTTTGTAGCAGCGTACAAGGAAATTCCCTAAAAGTCCCTGGTAAAAAAACAACTATTTGTTTAATTTAGCTGTCAACAATAATCTTTAAATACAACGTCCTTGGCATTATTTAAAATAAACAAAATATCGTATAAATCCTCAATTCAAACACGTTTAAACATTTATCCTTCATATATCCTAAACATTGATACTTTCTATTTTCCTAAACAAATTCGAAGGATATCTTTTATTCCATGTTTTTATTTTAAAAACCAATAGACAATTCCATAGCTAAGTACATCTTATCACGTGATTCATAATACAATCTTAGAGTGATAAGTACATCTTATCACGTGATTCATGAGACAATCTCAGTACGAGTCCCTTTGAAACCTAATATTCAAAGGAACAGTTGATACAAAGTAACATAGGTCAACATTTGAGGATGAGAGAAATATATAAATATAATTTTCAAAACAGATATAATATGGCGGCCAAAAAAAAAAAGAAAGAAAATAAAAAGTCAAAAAGGCTGTCCAGTCTCTAAGAAGACCTTTACTCCGTGGGCACTAGCTGGGAAGAGGCTGTAGATGTGAACGACATATGGATAGCTTGCGGCTCTATGCGCTGATCAGCGCTGGATGTACAGTTTTTGTCCATATATCTATTTTATATTTCTAATAAATAAGTTACTTTAATTTGCTAGTTATGTTCTGGAACAATGATTCTCAACATAAGAACAGCGGTCCATATCCGGTTCTTCAGAATGTACTATAAGTCGTTTAAAATTTCAAACAGTGCAATGTATCAAGTCTATAAGTATACATAGACATAGTGTATCAAGTCTATTAGTATACATAGACATAGTGTATCAAGTCTATAAGTATACATAGACATAGTGTATCAAGTCTATAAGTATACATAGACATAGTGTATCAAGTCTATAAGTATACATAGACATAGTGTATCAAGTCTATTAGTATACATAGACATAGTGTATCAAGTCTATAAGTATACATAGACATAGTGTATCAAGTCTATTAGTATACATAGACATAGTGTATCAAGTCTATTAGTATACATAGACATAGTGTATCAAGTCTATAAGTATACATAGACATAGTGTATCAAGTCTATAAGTATACATAGACATGTGTATCAAGTCTATAAGTATACATAGACATGTGTATCAAGTCTATAAGTATACATAGACATAGTGTATCAAGTCTATAAGTATACATAGACATGTGTATCAAGTCTATAAGTATACATAGACATAGTGTATCAAGTCTATAAGTATACATAGACATGTGTATCAAGTCTATAAGTATACATAGACATAGTGTATCAAGTCTATAAGTATACATAGACATAGTGTATCAAGTCTATTAGTATACATAGACATAGTGTATCAAGTCTATTAGTATACATAGACATAGTGTATCAAGTCTATAAGTAAACATAGACATAGTGTATCAAGTCTATAAGTATACATAGACATGTGTATCAAGTCTATAAGTATACATAGACATGTGTATCAAGTCTATAAGTATACATAGACATGTGTATCAAGTCTATAAGTATACATAGACATAGTGTATCAAGTCTATAAGTATACATAGACATGTGTATCAAGTCTATAAGTATACATAGACATAGTGTATCAAGTCTATAAGTATACATAGACATGTGTATCAAGTCTATAAGTATACATAGACATAGTGTATCAAGTCTATAAGTATACATAGACATGTGTATCAAGTCTATAAGTATACATAGACATAGTGTATCAAGTCTATAAGTATACATAGACATAGTGTATCAAGTCTATTAGTATACATAGACATAGTGTATCAAGTCTATTAGTATACATAGACATAGTGTATCAAGTCTATAAGTAAACATAGACATAGTGTATCAAGTCTATAAGTATACATAGACATGTGTATCAAGTCTATAAGTATACATAGACATGTGTATCAAGTCTATAAGTATACATAGACATGTGTATCAAGTCTATAAGTATACATAGACATAGTGTATCAAGTCTATAAGTATACATAGACATAGTGTATCAAGTCTATAAGTAGACATAGACATAGTGTATCAAGTCTATAAGTATACATAGACAGTGTATCAAGTCTATAAGTATACATAGACATAGTGTATCAAGTCTATTAGTATACATAGACATAGTGTATCAAGTCTATAAGTATACATAGACATAGTGTATCAAGTCTATAAGTATACATAGACATGTGTATCAAGTCTATAAGTATACATAGACATAGTGTATCAAGTCTATTAGTATACATAGACATAGTGTATCAAGTCTATAAGTATACATAGACATAGTGTATCAAGTCTATAAGTATACATAGACATAGTGTATCAAGTCTATAAGTATACATAGACATGTGTATCAAGTCTATAAGTATACATAGACATAGTGTATCAAGTCTATAAGTATACATAGACATGTGTATCAAGTCTATAAGATAGTATGATAAGGAGTTGATCGCTCTCTGAAATAAATCATTACTAATGCCTTCAAGTTACAATTCGTTTCTAAATCTAGTTGTTTGGACAGCGAGTTGAATGTCTTCTATATGATTTAGCAATCTTAGATTTGGCCAGCAAAAGTGTGAAGAGACCATTTATTTTTAGAATTTGAAACAAATTCAATCTCGTTTTCACTTTTTAAATATAGAACATTAAGCATGACAATCACAAACATACACAAACACATAAACTAAGCTGAAAATCACAGGTACACTCCTACACACACACACACACCTCCCTATACACACACACACACACCTCCCTATACACACTTGCGCGCGCTGTACTTTTCTTTCCCATTTATAAGTTTCAGCTTTGCCCTTTGCCCTCCATTTGGCGAGCCCTTAAAAGTTTCAATTTAATTTAATTTTTGTTTCGACTATTTTAATTTAGAATTTAATTTCAGCCTTATTTCAGTTTCAGACTCAATGAAATATATGAGACATGTTTTTATTTCAGATTTCCGTTTCAAATAATAGAGGTTGACTATTAGATCCAGATGAAATACAAATTGGGGAGTCCAATGTTCAATTCAAAGTTTCTCTTGTTTCTTCTCTTATAGGTTCTCTTTTAAGTTTTAGTTCTTAGACTTATTATTTGTACGTTTTAATTCAGTTTTCTATTTCTATTTGTCTTGTTTAAGAATTAAAATGTTATTCTTTTATAATGAAATGCTTTTATTTCTGTTTAATGCAATTTTTTATGTTTGCTGTTGTAAGAAATTAATTCACTAGCAACATAAGGAATGTTAAAAAAAAAAGATTCAATTAAAATTGAGAATTAAAAACGAATTCAATTTCAACGAAATATCACATGCACATTTTCGTAAGGGAATAAAGAAGTGGTTTGGTTTCCTCAGATACATAACAATATTCAGAAATATAAAACATTTAAAAACATTACACCATATTAAAATGAATAACACAGTGTTGGAAGTGGGGGGTGTTAATAAAATACTCAATATCGTTATTGAACATAGGGGTAAACATTTGTTACATCATATAGACAACTTCGATAAATAAAAGAACTTTTTTACAAATCCTACAATATGTTTCTCTTGAAATGGTACCTTGAAGTGGAAAGTTTTTCTATTGTAAAAAAATCTGAGAACTCTTGTTCTCTAACTGTAACGTTAAGGTAGAAAATATCTACACATGTACATCTAGCGAGACATTGAAGATAGATTTTTAAAAACAACCAAATAAAAATCATTACAAATTTGATCACGTAAGCATACTAATAGGAAACAAAAGTATACGTTTAGTACCTCCATTTGATTCAGTGTATTTGAAAAGCCTCTAACCCTAAACCTACGAGGTTGTCCCGTTCATTTGAGTTAGTACCTCCATTTACCCCTTTGTCTAAAATCGAATAAAGTCTAACGATTTATTTTGTTGAACTCCCTTTTCTGAAATAATTTAAATACAAAAGTGCAAAACATCAAACAAACAAGTTTTTGAAGAATTTTGTTTTAAATTCTAAGATCAGCAGCAGACATTATAAGCAGACGTTATAATCAGACGTTTTTTAAAATGTAAACGTTTAAAATAAATAAAAAAAAAAAAAAGATTTGTAAAAAGGCTTTAAAAGGTGGTGGAAAGAGACAGAAAATTATTTTAAAAATGTACTCACCTTTTTAATCAAATGTTTAAATCCAACTCAATAATGAACTTGTTCAACGAAGTCAATTCGGCGAAATAAAAGTCTACAAATTCAACAAATATCTGGCAGTCTATGAAGTCCTTTAGCACAGCAAAAACAAGAGATAGAACTCTCCACAAGTGAAAATAACAATTTTTTTTTTGCAATCTGGATCAACGACAACGTTTTTTAGTTTTCAATCCTCCAACAGTCCAATGAAAAAGCTCATTCAAATGCAGTATTTACCAACGGATTTGGTTGAAAACAAGTTGATTTTAGAATGGAGACTGACATACAGGGGAATGAACTCTTGTGAGTACACTAGTCACACTACGGGAAGAGAAATTGTGTCACTTTTCAGTATTGAATGTTTTTTCCTTTCGACCTTTAACTGCAATGGGACGAGCTCTGCTGTAGGAATTCGCAATAAAAGGAGTCCTGCGTGGATGCCTTTCACAGCTGTGAGCCTGCTACAGCTGGGTCACGGCTACATATACGCCAGGTCTTTGGATGTCGTTGAGTAAACCGAGGACTGATCAAACAAGCCAGTCGACCTGCCCTTCTAGGTCCCATCTGTGTCCCCCACCTTACATGCTGACTTGACATTTTCACCACCCCCGCACTCCTTCTCACCTAGACCTATGATTAACACTCACACACACACTCCCATTGCGAGCATGTCGAGGAGGTAGACATCAGGACATGAGGACAGAGAGAGAGAGAAGTTGTAGTACAAGGTGACTCGAGCATCTAGTTCAAGACATTAACAGCACTGGAAATAGTGCGACACCAGTGGATTGTTTCTCCGAGCGGTCAGGGAACTAGTTCAGCCAGTGACAGGACACACTCCCCTCTGCTTTGATTGTTGTCAAGACTGGACTTCAAACACATAGAGCTTAAGGAAAATAAAAACGGACAATCCTCTCGACGTCATTATCAGTTCTTCTTTGGTCCCAGTTTGTTTTTCAACTACCTATAGCATCTTCAAGTCAGACCAGAGTGGCTTCCCTTATATGGTCATGTTAAGAAAGAAGTGCTCTCCCATCTGAATAAGTTTGTCAGTAAAGATTCAAACCTACACATTCACACAGACACGCACACAAAAGCAGACACTTTAAAAGAAAGGGAAAAAGTTTTGTAAAGAAAAAAAAATACAGACTTTTTTCCCTAACATCATTCAAACTGTAACTACAAGTCTCACTTTAACTCTCACTTAAACTCTCACTTTAACATCACTTACACTGTAGCTCTCACTTCCACTCACTTTAATTCTTCCTATCTCACTTTAGCTCTGACTATTTCTCAGTCTTTCACTCACACTTTACTCACTTTTATTCTTACTGTAACGCTCACTTAAGCTCTCACTCTAACTTTCACTTAAGCTCTCACTCTAACTCTCACTTAAGCTCTCACTCTAGCTCTCACTTTTGCTCTCTTCAATTCTTGCTATCTCCCTACAACTCCCTACAACTCTCACGTTCATGTCTCTTTCAAACATTCTTACTTTTAGTTTCATCCTCTCTGTGACTTATACAAACAGAATATTATGTTCATGTTTTGTTAACCTTCTGATAGTAAGCTTTTCTTAAAGGATAAGTCTCATAAAAGAACAGCGCGTATGGTTCACGGAAAATCTAGGGATAGTTCTTCACTAAACTAAACGTGATCAAAATGTATTTCTTAATTATTCAAACTTTGCTAGACCAGAAATTATAGTCACTATTCCATGTTCATAGCCAATTCTATTAAATACTAGAAATAAATTGCAATGGCTAGAGGGAACAAAAATGCATAATCTAATCTAAGTTAGGTTTTAAGGTCTCTTTTTTAGCGGCCCCCGTAAGGGGAAAAAACCCGTTATTAGGTTTGTGCAAAATAACCGTCTGTCCGTCTGTCACACTCAGATCTCGAAAACTAGAAGAGTCTTTTTATTTCTCGCTATTAACATAACGGACAGACAAACTGACAGAAAAAACAAAAAAAAAAAAAGCGTCTTTAATTCTGTTATATATATATATATATTAAGTCTAACTAGCCCATCAAATGAAATGCTAAAAGAACAAACTCGGTGCACCAATGTTTATGATCCTTCGAGAAGCTGCTCGTATAGATGACATTTTTAGTCTAACTAGGACGTGTGACGTAATGGAATTTTTTTCCTTTGACGTCATATGGAAAAAATTCTTTAAATGAAATGCTAAAAGATCTCACTCGGTGCACCAATGTCTATGAACACTCGACAAGCTGCTCGTATAGATGATATTTTTAGTCTAACTAGGCCGTGTGACGTATTGGATTTTTTTTCCTTTGACGTCATATGGAAAAAATTCTTTAAAGGCTAAGACAACTCGGTATAGTAATGTTTATTAAACCTCGTAATGGGACTCGCATTTTAAAAAGACAATAGATTTAGATCTAATCTAGATTTTTTACACTAGAGCTAGATTTTTTACACTAGAGCTAGATTTTTTACACTAGATCTAGATTTTTTTTTCTTACACTAGAGCTAGATTTTTTTACACTAGATCTAGATTTTTTTTCTTACACGAGCTAGATTTTTAAAACTAGATTTTGATTTAAGTTCTAATTAAAATCATTATAGAATCTAGATCTAGAATTTCTTGGTCTAGTTTAGAATGTTTGTTGTTTTACATGTTTCGGATGTTCCTTCAGAGTTGTAGTCCAAACCTCCCGTAGGACGACGGGGGATGGGAGCGGGCAGGGTTTGAACCTGGAACTATCGATGATTCAAACGACAGTCCAGCGCGCAAACCGCCCTACCAGACAGCCATGATTTAGACTAGATCAAGATCTATAATTTTAATTTATAGGCTTAAAGTGTAGATTTTTTTCTAAAGTCTAGATTGTCAATATGTCAATATTGCAATGTTATAAAATACTAAAAACTAATCTAGTTAGTAGTTTAATTTAGGTAGATCTACATCCTCATTCTAGTTCCATTTAGGCCTAAATGAAAATGCTCAATACCAAAAGATTATCTAAAATCGCTCTTCTGACATATTGTACATATCCGGTAGTTGTCATTCCGTAATGTGTAGGTATATTATCAATAGTAGGCTATTAGTTTGTAACCAAATTGTCATTAGATTAAGAGCAATGCCTGGTCGTGCGGTAAGCGCGCAGAACTGATTATCTCTACGGTATCGGTTTCATACCCTGCTCGATGCCATCCTCAGTCGACCAGCGAATATGCGGATTCGACAGAAATTCGTCTCCCACGGGGGCCGCCTCTGAGTTTGTGTGGCAACACAAACTCTCTTTGTAATCTTGTTTTGTATTGGAATTGTACAAACTTCGGAGGAGCAGTGGCTGAGTGACAAAGCGCTCGGCTTCCTAGGTTCGAATCTGGATGAAGACTGGGATTTCGAATTTCGGGATCTTTAGAGCGCCTCTGAGTCCTGAGTTCATAATGGGTACCTGACATAAATTGGAGGAAAGTAAAGGTGGTTGGTCGTGCTGGCCACGTGACACCTTCGTTAACTTTGGGCCATAGAAATAGATGTAATTTACATCATCTGCTCTATAGATCGCAAGATCTGAAAGAAAGACTTTTACTAACTTCATTACATTTATCATAAAACCTTGTTGGATTTTGTTTCTGTAATATTACCATGACAAAACGTTTTTCATTTCTCATAACATCCAGATAGTTTCTAAGTTGTTAGTCTCAGCAGTTGACTTGATATGCATTGATTACTAATGTGTGCTTTTTCTAGAAGGCTATTTCTATAAGTTTTGAGCTGAGACTCAACAAAAACATCTATGTGACTATTTATTCGTGGCACATTGAAACACAAAATGAGGCTCCAAGAAATAGAGAGAGGAAAGAAAAAGTGTCTTCCCTTCAACCTTGACCTGTGTAATGGGAAGGGGGTTTGGGGGGGGGAGGAGTAAGGACTAACCAAACCATTCAATTCTAGTGTAGCAGACTATGATTTGTGTTTCTCTGCTTAGTAATGAGTACTTGGTCAATATCCATTTAGACACTTTGTCAATGTATTCGTTGAACTGTGCATGAAAAGAAAAAAGACATATCCCAGTGTTCAGTGTTCAGTGCATGAAAAGAAAAAAGACATATCCCAGTGTTCAGTGTTCAGTGCATGAAAAGAAAAAAGACATATCCCAGTGTTCAGTGTTCAGTGCATGAAAAGAAAAAAGACATATCCCAGTGTTCAGTGTTCAGTGCATGAAAAGAAAAAAGACATATCCCAGTGTTCAGTGTTCAGTGCATGAAAAGAAAAAAGACATATCCCAGTGTTCAGTGTTCAGTGCATGAAAAGAAAAAAGACATATCCCAGTGTTCAGTGTTCAGTGCATGAAAAGAAAAAAGACATATCCCAGTGTTCAGTGTTCAGTGCATGAAAAGAAAAAAGACATATCCCAGTGTTCAGTGTTCAGTGCATGAAAAGAAAAAAGACATATCCCAGTGTTCAGTGTTCAGTGCATGAAAAGAAAAAAGACATATCCCAGTGTTCAGTGCATGAAAAGAAAAAAGACATATCCCAGTGTTCAATGTAATTGTTGAAGTTAAGAGTCATTTTGTACTACAAGTTAGATTTGAGTTGATCGAAAGATTCAGTTTACATTCTTAGCCTTACAAAATGGATGCCTATAAATACATTGTTGAGACAACGTACTCAAGTTTGACAATAAAACATTTTGTAGATATATACAGAACAAGTTTTGCTACTCTGTAAACATAGTTAGAAGTACGTCAACAAGTGGAGTTACCTGTAGTGTTACACTCTCGGCTGTTTGACTAGTCACCTGGAACAGTCTCCTAGTGACACTTGACCATTAGGTCACTTAATTAAATGGTACTATGAACTTAAAAGAATAGCAAAATAAAAACAATGTTTTTAAAAATGAAGAAAGTCCGACAGATATAAGCTTTGCAAAAATACAATTTTGTTATCAGTTGAACCTAACTTTAATTGAACGTATACAATGTGTCCAAAAGTTCTAAAGCGAGACATGTAGCATGGGTACTGTCTGTGTGTGTGTGTGTCTACTATCACGTAGTCTAGCCAGGGATAACTCCACTCTAGCGTAGGTCGGGCATTGTGATACGGTAACCAAAGAACGCAAACCTATTTTGAGTATTACATAATTGTACAAACATGAGGTGTAAACAAAAATATACAGGGGCGGTCTGTATGGATTAAAATAATAAATCAATTAGTTAATACTATATCAGGTTTTTTGTAAAGGTGGCTAGCCCTAATTGAATGTTTAAGGAGACTATAATTGCTAAATAGCCCCATTCTTTTTATCCCTGTATGTCAGGTGTGGGCACCTTTATCTTTTTTTATTGAGGGCCGCATTTAAAAAATTCGAAGTGGGGGGCGCATATATATATATATATGTAATTTATTGACAACGTAACTGCTGTACAATAACATTATAGATGCAAATAGGAACAACATTCACACACGTAACACATACACACTTACAACCTGCACTTTATAAATTTGACTTCAATGTACTTCTCGATGACGACAGCTGATCTTGTAACACTCTGACCGAAAGAAGAATGGAGTTTTTAAACTTTCTGTTTTAGTCCTCATGGAAAGGAGACGACCACTTTGTTCAGATCTTATGTAACAGTGGTTTAATGGGTGCAGGTTATCTTTAAGTATCGTGAGTGTTTTGAAAAGGCATCTTTCATGGAAAAGCTCTTCAAGAGATGGTAGATGTGTTCGAGTGGTATACGATGCTTTTTTAACGAGTCTATTTAGTCTATGTCCTTGTTCAAGAGAAGTGTTACCATACCAGAGCAGGTGATAGTTCATTTAGACTGCTGATAGTTGCTGTAGACAAAAGTTTAGTTATTGTTTTGTCAATTATACATTTTCTTAGCTTTCTAAGATATAAGAGTCGTTGATGAATTTTGGTGTAAAGGTTTTGACAGTGTTCACTCCATTTCAGTTTGTTGTGGATGGTTGTACCTAGGTATTTATATCCTTGCACTTGTTCTACGGTTTGGTTATTTATCTGAATTTCTGCAATATGGCCTTTATGTTTCCTAAAGTCAATTATCATTTCTTTAGTTTTCTGAACATTTAAAATTAGAAAGTTATCTATACACCATTGGTTAAAAGTGTTAATTGTTGAATGGTACAGATTTTCGTCACCTGCAATAAGGACAATGATTGCAGTATCGCCAGGCTCTGAATGTCATTTGTGTATATGGTATCAATACTGGTGACAGGAGGAAATTCCAGCTACCCGTCGCCTCAGCGTGGCCCTCCGGTGGAAACGTCCAGGGGTGGACCTAGATAGGCTAAGAACGAGTAGCGAACCAGGCCTTCTGGCAGGTCTCCCTGGGTGAGCTTTTTTTTTTTTTATCTCACTCGGGGTGGGAATGGAACAAGTAACCTGCAACCCAGTCCAAAAAGTCCGTCACACCGTTCCACAATGGAGTCGTCATCAGTGTCCCGTTAGCTGGAGTGGCGGTCCCTGCACGGAACAGTGGCGGTTACAGTATTGGAATATGAGACAAGTTCCCCGCAGTTAGCATTGTCCTCGACCACTTGTGGATCTGTACGCAGCACGGCCCGGTCTGGTCCAGTCAATTGATATGGCCGTCTACCGCTGGGAGGCCTCAGACAGGACACGGGACGAAGAATCCCAACGTCCAGGCCTGGTTGTTAGATAAAAGCCTTTTCAACAACCAATGGGATTCACGGCGCCTTCGGCGCCATCCTCTACTGGACTTGATTGAAGGGTGACAGGACGCACCCCAGCGGCGCTCCAGTGCTAGGCTCTCTCGTGCCTGTAATATGTACTTACAACTTAGAAAAAAAAAGCTTGCTGTGTAGAACGTTTTTAATTCATATTTATACTGAATTATACATTTACATTTTATTTTTTAAACTCCCAATTTGAGAAATTACAACAAGAGTTAGCAATATCTTTAACTAATTTTTGGTCGTATAGACTCTTTACATCAAAAAATGTTCCCACAAATGTATAGTTGTACTTAATGTATAGTATTGAACTGTTTACACTCGTGCATAATGTTCAGGAACCGTGGAACAAAGTTACTAGTTGTTATCCTTGTGACTGCTTTAAATTATAGTCAGTAAGCATTGATCTGTTTTTATATTTGTTTATTTTCAATAAAAAAAAACTTGTACATTGCTAAACTGGCAGAAACATGTGAAAGTTTAGCAGCATTTTTTTTAAAGTGTGAAAATACAGCTTCTGGCACTAATAAAACACCCGCGAATGAAATGACTGGAACTGCTCTTATAGGTCATAATTTGCTTGGAGGTATGTCCTCTGGGGTAAAATCAGATTCTGCACTAAATGGTGAGCGAAGGGCCTTGAAAACCGGTTTCAAGTTCTTAACGTCTAAAAATTTGCTTTCAAATTCCACAATCATGGAACCCAAATAGTTAGAAATATTTGCACCATTCAGCAAAGGAAAATGACAAAGCCCGTTTTCACTTGCTTGCTTTGAAAACTTTGTTGAAACTATTTAACTAGCACATAGAGGTCATGTACAAACATCCCATTGCAATGCTCCCAATGAAAAACACAAAGTCTATATTCCACTCTTCATTCTAAATATTAGTAACAAAGTTACATCCAATGTCCGTCAAGGGACAAAACAATGTCCTCCTTGAGAATACTTGAAGTCTTGAATAACGTGAATGTCATTTCTCTATGACTTTGCCTATGCTAGTGCAGCCGATACTATTTGTGTTACTGAACATTGGATCTTATGTTTTCCATGTATTTGACCATTGAGATTCTAAAGTTAATAATATTTTATATTTGATATTTGTTTGCAGATTTGCGCAAACTTTCCCGATAAAAATGTATGTTTGGGATATTGTATTTTAATTTTTTTTTTAAAAAGCTGTTTTTCGCAATCAGAGCACGGACGCCATCTTCTTCCAAACCAACTCAACACTTTTAACACAGTTCTTCATGGGATTGAATAAATACTGGTCTGAAATTGTGTCTTTGACTGAATATGTTTGGGAATATTACCTATAAGAATAATTTTCATTTATTTTAAACGTTTTAGAATGACGCGTAGAGACAATGTTGCTTTCGCCTCTTCATCTTAAGTCATAAGTATCAGAAGTTTCAATCATTTATATCGATATTTAAAAGTATTTTTTAAAATTCATTTTGCATTTTTTAAATATGTGTAATCTGTGGCCACAACTGATTTCTGTAGGTGTCCGCGGGCCGCATAAAACACATCTGCGGACCGCATGTGGCCCGAGGTTCGTAATTTGCCCACCCTTGATGTATGTTTATTAACCATTTGATGGTATTAGTTTGAAACGGAAGAGAGAGAGTTTGCTTTAGAAAATAATCTATTTGGTTGTACTGAAATAAAAGGAAAGGGGCGGGTAACAATAACAATTAGGTCTAAGTCTGTAGGGATGGTCACGAATTTATATTTCAACACGTCTGCTAGTTATTCAATTTTTTCAAAGCTCAATCTAATTCTTTTATTTTCTGTATTTAAATTTTTAAAAATATGTCTCTCTTATTGATATTGACATATTTCAATTTCAAGACTAAGTCTGACATTTTAACTTATGAAGTAAATGTCATTATAAAACTGATAATTCAAGTGTTCATCACATTGTTCTGTTGTCTTCTGTATTGTGTACAAATGTTTACAACAGAAGGGAAAAAAAAGAAGTATCATTAAATATGAAGCAAGCAAAAGAAACATCAGTGTATGTATTTGTGCTTCTGCTATTACAATGAATGTCGAAACTGAATTGGAGAGCAGTTTAATAAATAGAAATAGAAATGTCTTAATTGATCATGGAATATTATCCTTCTTTGACCAATGCTTGGTTTGGTTCATAGTTGTTAAAGAAAGATAATACCATTAAATATATATCAAAACCTCTAATTAGACTTTCTTTAAATTACTATGAATATTGAAATCTGACATGAAAACAAAGCCCACAGATTCAAAACGAAACAATAGAACTGTTGGGCGATACAGTTGACAAAAAAATACTGGTACCATAGAAAGTCCTATGCGCGGCATTTTTCTTTTTCAAAATCAACGTATTTTACGGGACTATCATTGACATTGTTTCACAGTTTCAGTCAGTTTCAGAATTTACTTAGGAGGCAAGAAAAATGTTCGATCTATTTTCTGTTAAATAATGGAAATAGAATTAAATTATAGTGTTTGTATCAATATTTCTAAGTTTTCACCTAGAAGTGTTTTAGGCATATAAAAAACATTTCTTTATTCATTTGAAACATCTTGAAGTCGTTTTATTCTGTTAAGAAATTGTACAAACATTAACTTTTAAGACACTATTACTTGTCTGAGTTCTAACTAAATCACACACAATGACATTGTTACTAATTACTTATAAAAAAAGGTACACTACTTACATTGGAAGGTCCTTTAGTAAATGTAACGATACATTCAAATTTCTCAATTGTTTTGTCTCACTTGAAATTCATCTTATTGCACATATTCTTGCACCCGGGCCAACGGGCACCTTGCTACGCCACTGCTAATGGGTTCCTGACATTAGTTAGGGAAAGTAAAGCGATTATTCGTTGTGCTGAACACATGAAACCCTAGTTAATCGTCAGCCACAGAAACAGATGACCTCTACATCATATGCCCTATAGATCACAAGGTCTGAAAGGGGAACTTTCCTTTATTATGTATTTAATTATTTATGCTTCATTAAAATGTATGCATTAAACAACTTAGTTTCACAAGAGCGTTCTAGGATTTCCTTATCTTTATTCATACTTTGAAAGGTTTCTACTATCTTAACATTTTCTTCATAGTTAAGGCTGTTATTTCTCATTAGCCAGAGTTTCAACTGTAAAGCTGACTGACAAACTTAGCTGCCTGTAGACATGTACGTAGAGTCATCAGTTAGATGGCTGTAGACATGTACGTAGAGTCATCAGTTAGATGGCTGCAGACATGTACGTAGAGTCAACAGTTAGCTGGCTGTAGACATGTACGTAGAGTCAACAGTTAGATGGCTGTAGACATGTAAGTAAAGTCAACAGTTAGATGGCTGTAGACATGTACGTAGAATCAACAGTTAGATGGCTGTAGACATGTACGTAGAGTCAACAGTTAGATGGCTGTAGACATGTACGTAGAGTCAACAGTTAGCTGGCTGTAGACATGTACGTAGAGTCAACAATTAGATGGCTGTAGACATGTACGTAGAGTCAACAGTTAGCTGGCTGTAGACATGTACGTAGAGTCAACAGTTAGATGGCTGTAGACATGTACGTAGAATCAACAGTTAGATGGCTGTAGACATGTACGTAGAGTCAACAGTTAGCTGGCTGTAGACATGTTCGTAGAATCAACAGTTAGATGGCTGTAGACATGTACGTAGAGTCAACAGTTAGATGGCTGTAGACATGTACGTAGAGTCAACAGTTAGATGGCTGTAGACATGTACGTAGAGTCAAAAGTTAGATGACTGTAGAAAAGTATGTAGTTATTCAAGTGCTTTACAGATGTGCAGAGAGCGGTTATAAGTTGTATATAATATTGGTAAACAATATTTTATCCCCCAATTCTTTATCTAGATATAACCTATATTTTTTCTCTCTCTCTCTCTTTTGACAGTTATCTCTCTTTTATTTCTCTGTTTATTTCACACTTTTTAAAGTTTTGCGTCTCGTTTAACCATTCAACGAACTATCATTTCAATTGAGAAAGCTAGGAGAGTAAACTGCTACTCTCACAACTTACATTACATCAATTGTCACAACTTACATTACATCAATTGTCACAACTTACATTACATCAACTGTCAAAACTTACATTTCATCAATTGTCACAACTTACATTACATCAATTGTCACAACTTACATTACATCCATTGTCACAACTTACATTACATCAATTGTCACAACTTACATTACATCAATTGTCACAACTTACATTACATCAATTGTCACAACTTACATTACATCCATTGTCACAACTTACATTACATCAATTGTCACAACTTACATTACATCCATTGTCACAACTTACATTACATCCATTGTCACAACTTACATTACATCCATTGTCACAACTTACATTACATCAATTGTCACAACTTACATTACATCCATTGTCACAACTTACATTACATCCATTGTCACAACTTACATTACATCAATTGTCACAACTTACATTACATCAATTGTCACATCTTACATTACATCAATTGTCACAGCTTACATTACATCAATTGTCACAGCTTACATTACATCAATTGTCACAACTTACATTACACCAATTGTCACAACTTACATTACATCAATTGTCACTGCTTACATTACATCAATTGTCACAGCTTACATTACATCCATTGTCACAACTTACATTACATCAATTGTCACAACTTACATTACATCAATTGTCACATACATATAATCAGTGCCATACCATTAGGGGTAGCCGTCTGGAGTTAAAGCGCATAGGGGTCCAAAAATATGTTTCAAAGCAGTATATAAAATATGTATTATTGCTGTCGCTACATTATTCAACTTTGTATCAAATATATTGTTAGATTTGTATTGCTCATTGACGACTGTTCTTGGGCAGATATGAATCACGTACAACATGGGGGAATGGAGGGAGGAGGGGCAGCGACAGACGCAACGGCCCACTAACTGCCCACTAACTGCCCACTAACGGCCCACTAACTGCCCACTAACTGCCCACTAACGGCCCACTAACTGCCCACTAACTGCCCACTAACGGCCCACTAACGGCCCACTAACTGCCCACTAACGGCCCACTAACGGCCCACTAACGGCCCACTAACGAGCCACTAACGGCCCAGGGCATCTGGCACCCTCGGTATTGCCACTGCATATAATATCACTTCTAATAGCACATGCAATGCCACATGTCAAGTAAAACCTTATGTCATACATAATGTTACATTTAATGCCAATTATAATGACACATCTAATGTCAAACCTACAGACGAGATGGCCACCTAGTTTTAACGTCAGTGTGTTCAAGTGTGGACTATTTTTATTCCCTAATTTCTGTGGGTGGTCTAAGTGACTAGACAAGTTGACATTCAATTAGTGGAGACGTGTTTGTAGAGTTAACACCCCTGGCTTGTCTACCAGGCTTTCTACGACTTTGGTTTTTAGCTGATCTATCAATGGAAGTAAGATTTGTCATTGACGGTAGTGCTTATTAGTTGAAGTTCAGGCTGGTAATATTGAAACCTGCATTACTCATGAAACAGATGACCCACTGGTGGACCCTTCGGGGTCTAAATTTGTGTACAAACTCTACCTCTCTTTGTAATTTTGTTTTATATAAACTATGTATCATTGTAAAAAAAAGTAAACAGTTTTGATTTGAGGATGATCCCGTTCAGGATGAGGACCTCACAGTCACAGACGTAACTCTGACCCTTACGCTCACAGAGGTAATAGAGTGTAGTGTACATTGGAAGGAAAATTTAAGAATAATTGAACTACAAATGAACAGACAATTAACTCTGACAAGTCCATTAATGAACAATGTTTAAACACTTCGTATTGTTAATAAAAGTTAGAACATATTCCAATAATAACTACATTCTAGATTGAAGTAATTTAGTTTTGAATTTTTTCAACTTACAACACGCTTAGCATACATAAACGTATAAGCTAAATAGATATTTTGTATTGTAAACCACATCTTATAATCACATGATGGTTTGTAAACAATGTCCGTACAACTAAAGATTGGAACCCTAGTAACATGTCAATTGTATTATCATTTGAACACAAAGGTCGTGTGTGTGAATATTTGACAAATATGCACAAGGTCATGCTACAATTTCGAGGAAAGCAATATTTATTCGTTTGTATGTATCACTAAAATGTTTGTAGTGCCCATATAAAAGGAGAGACAATCCATCTTTACATTGCTATCATTTTATTGAGTTATCTCTCTTCTTCCCTAACGTTTATTATTGGAGATTTTGCCTGATGGGTGAATAACTAGCACTAGCTTGATTCATTTGTGTACTGTGTAGATCTATCTGTACAAAATATCTGGGGAAACTTGATACGCTATGAATATTTAAAAAAAAATTAAGTTAATAAATTTGTGCCGTTTTCAGCATTAAAGAAATAAATTATTTAATTCGTCTGTTTCTAGTAATATGGAGAGAGGGGACGGCGTAGAAGTGACCTCTATGACGATGGAGAAACTAGATAGATATTTGAAAGAAATAAATGAAAGAAATACACACAGGATATAGTTTACACCGAATGAAAATGTATTAACTATTTTTAATCAATCGTGCTATTAATTTAGAATATATATATTGGTCTCCTTCAGTCGTACAACGACTAGGGTTCATCTCGAACACTTTTTCATGTGGCTGTGGAGCCCTATTTTGGAGAGACACTCCCGTCCACATATATTGCAAGTCAAGGTGGCTCTTGCTTTGGTGGTAGAGAAGCTGGCCATTTTCCGTGGGGCACGCTTTTCTTCAAGAGTCGAGGCCCATGTTATCTCACTGTCTATAGCTTTCTTGGTCACCGTCTCTCTCCAACTAGTGCAGTCTAAGGCTATTCTTTCCAGTGGTCAGTATCAATGTGCACTGATTTTCAATCCCTTTTTATCACATCAACGTAACGGAGCTGGGATTGACCAGTTTTTGTTGAGCCAGAAGCAAGTTGCCCGTACAGAATGATTTTCGGGATGCGATTGTCCTCCATCCGGCGGAATGTCTGAGCTAGCCCAGGCGGCGTTGCTTGAGGACCGTAAAGATGCTTGGAAGACCCGTTCTCGCGAGGATCTCAGTATTACACACTCTTTCTTTCCGTGTTATTTTTAAGATTCTTCGAAGGCAGCGCAAGTGGAATAAGTTTAGTTTTCTCTTTTGCTTTGTGTAGGTTGTCCACGACTCACTGCCGCACAGTAACCTGCTAAGAACGCATGCCTTGTAGACCTCCATTTGGTCGCTGTGGTGAGCTTCTGGTTTTCCCAAACTCTTGGTCCGAGTCTAGCGAAGTTTGATGCGGCCTTCCCTATACGTTTTTCAATCTCTTCTAGTGACAGGTCACCTTGGATTGTACATCCAAGGAAGCAGAATTCGTTTACGGCATCTAGCTAGTTATCGTCAATAAGGATGGATGTTGGTGCTGCAGCGGATGGTCCCATAACATTAGTTTTCTTTGTGCTAATGGTTAGGCCATACTCTTTGCAAGCCTTAGAGAAGCAGGACATTAGTGACTGAAGCCCCTCTTGTGAGTGTGCCACTACCGCGAAGAGCATATCTCTTATGATGGTGGTTCTGATTTTAGTTTTGGCCCTCAGTCTAGCAATATTTTGAAGTTTGTTACCAAATCTGGAATGAAGATATCCCGGGCATGCTACCCTGCCTCATAGTGACGCCCGGGTGGAAACGATCGTAAGAGGAAACGATTAGGCTAAAGAGTAGCAAAACAAGACTCCCGTGGGGGTGCCTAAGGGGGTGCGAGAGCATCCTCATTGCACTGTGCGAAGTTATAAAAAGCTCCCACAACCTTGTCGCAATCCAGGCGGCGCTCCTCAAGTGGCAGTTACATAAATGGCGTGTCCTGCACGGTTAGGCTGGTATAGAAAAGGAAAGTGGCAGGAGTCCCGGTGCACGCGGTCTCTGGCCGCAAGTCTGACACCCCGCCAGAGTCATTCAGGCCGTGAAAGGGAGCTCTTGTTCACTTTTGCTGGCTTAAAGTTCCAAGAGCCGAATGCTCAACTCTTCCTGATAGTTTCAAGAAGAAGAAGAATGAAGATATATGCCTTCGGTGGATTTGTCAAACGCGTGGTGGATTAGCATTGAAAAGAGTATTCCAAAGAGGGTTGGGGGTCAGGACATCACCATAGACAATGCCCAGGCTTTCAATTTATAATAGATCTAGACTAACAATAATAAATTTGTGCTAGTGGAAATATTTTTATAAATTGTTTTTGTTGAGCGGAACTGACATGCTTATAGACTGTTCAGTGCAATAAGTTCAATCATTTTTGTGGCTCACTTTTGAGGGAAAAGGGAGGGAAGTATCTGGGAAAAGGGAGGGAAGTATCTGGAAAAGGGAGGAAGTATCTGGGAAAAAGGAGGGAAGTATCTGGAAAAGGGAGGGAAGCATCTGGAAAAGGGAGGGAAGTATCTGGGAAAAGGGAGGGAAGTATCTGGAAAAGGGAGGGAAGTATCTGGGAAAAGGGAGGGAAGCACTGGGAAAAGGGAGGGAAGCATCTGAAAAAGGGAGGGAAGCATCTGGGAAAAGGGAGGAAGTATCTGGGAAAAGGGAGGGAAGTATCTGGGAAAAGGGAGGGAAGTATCTGGAAAAGGGAGGGAAGTATCTGGGAAAAGGGAGGGAAGTATCTGGGAAAAGGTTTCAATTAACATTTTTTACAAATTTGTTTTAAGTCTGTATTCCAACTAGAGGTCTCAAGCCACTGAGCTAAATAAGTACTTAGAAAAGTAAACTTTTTTTTGCTTTATCGAAAAAAAAACAACTGTTTTCTCACACACGGCTTATCTTCCATTAGCTTGGACATATAACACAATTATTTAATTATAACTTATTGATTAACTAATTGGTCATTCTACATACATACATTCATTCATGTGTTGTCATTGACAATGAATATTTCTGCAAAGTTTTAACTTGATCCGAGAATGGGAAGTTGGAGATATACATGATTCCACCAAAAGTGAGTTGATAGAAGCTTGTTAAAAAAAAGGGCCACTAGCTAGCAGTAATCGTGTATATTTGAAAATGAAGTATTATTCTTCACATATTAACTTGGCTAGAGTGATCTCTGAATTGAGCGTCCTTTACATTACATATATAATTATTTGTTTTAAACTCTTTTCCAATCTTCCTCGTTATTCATTACTTTTTCCTTATATCACCTCCACATTCTTTGTGTCGCTTTCCCTTCTATATTTATGCAACTGTATCTTTTTGCTTAACGATATTAGACTGGATCCTACAATGAAAATTAAAACAAACGATAGATTGCTGTGATTATCTTTAATAAAAAAAAAGGAACACCTTCATTTAACAAGTCCTGTAGCACTGTAATTTAAACCAGATAAAGCTCCACTGTGGACGTGATCCACCCATTTCCAGCTATAGCCCAGGATATTGACCTGGGCCCCACTGCTCCCTGGACACGTACTAACATTGTATGTAAATTTGGTTATGAAGCTGTGTGAATCATCTTCCCGAATCTTGTCCATCCATCGGCCGAGTGTGATTTGCTTCGGACATCCATGAGGGTGGGACACTATAAAGGCAAGCTTGTCCTCGTCCCTTGTCCGCCTGTATTTGGTGTAGACCTTGTCTCTGAGCTCATGGCAACGCTCAATCATCGGGCACAGTTTAGCTGCCAGAATGTCATCACAGGTCACGCATCTTAGAAGGGTCCAGTCTTCTTTTTGAAATACTTGACCCAACGTGACCTTGTCCAGAATGACCTCTGGGCAGTTGTCTTCGTCGTAGAACAATCGAAAGGAGGTGTGGTCTGCCTCAGCCTCATCGTAGACGACATGCCTCGCCGTCCAAATCACTATTTCCCACCAAATGATTTTAGGCGTGGACGACCCTTGACACCTACGACACGTGCAGGAAGTGACGTTCAGCTCGTGCATATCTCCGTACTGACTCCGCCCATTATTGTAGCTTACAATCTCACGTATCCTTCCCGACCCCACTCTTGTGTATTTACTTCCTCTCAAATCAAAGTAAGGATAAGGGGCTTTAGAATCCGGCCAAAACTCTTGCCTCTGTGGGCTGGTCAGCTTGACATCCACTCTGACGGTCAAATCTGCTTCAGCTTTGATGACATCCAGTAGATCCTGGTCACGATGGCCATCAGGTAAATGCAGCAAGTTGAATGCTGCAACAGGTATAAAATCAACGTGTCCTGGATTCTTGGTGCAATTAGAGCGATGCTTATGAAGATCAGCTTCAGCACCTTCAGACTCCTGGAGTTCTGTGTGACCTGGGAAAAAAAGAGATTTTCTTAAGTCTGTTATTTATCAAAGTTTAAAGCTTTTGTAGTGTACTTTCTGAGCAGGATTATCATACAATGTTGTAATAAGCCTTATATTTCAGTGTAAAAACATACATGAAATTATTCTATCTAAACAATAATAACAAATACAAGAGACAATGTCACCATAAAGTAAGTCGAGCCATTGAACTGAGGATTCTTTCCCTTGGCTTGTGGCAGCATCTAAGTGTAATGAAAAGATTGTTCTTATACATGCAGTTCAAATAAAACCCATTTAAACCCATTTAAAAACAATTAAAATTAGAATACATTTGTATAACAATCTAGATGCTGGTGTGCACATGTGGAGAACACCAATCAATGTCTAATTATCTATCTATGTATTTTCCAAACCTGTATCTTGAGATCCAGATGTCCCAATAGTTGACTCCATGTGTTAAGAATAACTGTATAGCAAACATTAACAATATAAACGTGTTCATAGATAACACAAATCTAACTATGTACACACAAAATGTTTCTATACATCCCTGACTAGAAATAGACATGAACTAGTTGGTAAACCGCACTTAGAGTATTTAGTTACTTTGAGTTAACATATACAGTCCTATGCATTGGATATTTCTCGTATCAGAGGCGGCTTTAGTGGGTAGCGAGTAGGGCAACCCATCGTACAAATATTCATTGCCCTGATATGACACTCACCCAGGACCCCGCGCACAGCCAAGGCTGTCTCTGCTTGTATTGCTTATTATGTTTACATTATTATCTTGATCGAAGCTTTTGCCAAACAATTTGAACACAGAAGTACAAGGCACTCATTAAGTGATGTAGTTTTTTTTTTTATAATCAGAACACAATGGCCAGAAAGTGAACAATATTGTAAGAATATGTGTCACTGCGGCTTAAAAAAAATTTTCTTTCAATTATTTTTTCTAGATGTAAATATTGATTTAAAACTGATTTCATCTTTGTGTCTAGACTTTGGTTAAACAGAAAAGATTGTGTACTTTTAGCAGCTCTCGTTGGGAAAGTCTCTATTGCTTTTGTCCTGTAAGTCTATCACATTTAAATCTGAAATACCAAAAAGAGATGTTTAGAGTTTAGACTGTGATATTTTCATCTCTAGTCTATTGATATCAATTGATCCTTAGAAGTATGCCACGGGCATAAGATGAAGCTTATCTAACAGAAGGAACCGCAAAATCCCTGCCATATTACTCAATACTGCAGAAATAACATACTTTTTCTAGGCAGGGTTACATATATGCATGTTTTTCGTATTTTCTATATAGATCAAACAAAATTAACTAATTTTTTTTCGATTACTGTATTTTCATCGAGTATGAATAATTATACAAAATTTCACATTGATCAGATGAAGGAAAGTGGGAAATAAAACGTGTACAATACATAATAAGGGAAATAACTCAACATATACAGTAACATCTCCCAGTAACTAGCATTTACTTACCTACCAAAAAATAATTAATTACAAATACATAATTAATAAATTGATTAATGTTTTTATTTATTAATGGTTGGTTAGATATAATAAATAATTGTTGAAAAGTTTCAACTTAATCGAAGAATAATGTATGCAAACATTTACCAGACAGATAGACATATTTCATTACGAATTTTTGGTATAATCGAACTAATTATATACACAGTTGTGTGGTGCTCAGCTGATTATAATGTCTGTACAACTATCTACATTTAGGCTTATAAAATCTTTCAAATAGTCTTCCTGGACGAGACGGTACAGTTTTATTTTTCTATTTCAATCCAATGTACTTTTACGATACTACAAAACAACACACCCACACACCCACACAGACGGGAACCAAAGTAGTTCAATTTGTTTCTCAAACTTCAACCATCTGTTCTCTTAGCCTACACACAACTAACTGTGTACTGGCAGTTACATTTCGACATTCACAACACGTAACTTCTTATTTGTAACTACACAATAACATACACCAATGTTGATATACTTACTGGTGTGTAACTTCAAATCTATTTATATCCTCAGTCCAAACTTAAGCCTTGGCTCCTCCAGCAAACTTTTCTTTACGCATCAGGACACACAGACGTCTTTCCTGTGTTGTGACGGTACAGTCAGGGGTGCAACAATATTTTTCTAAGAAAAAACAAACTACTCGGCTGGAAATTTCAATGTCACAGAAGAAGGTTCTCAAAAAGTATTAAGAGGCGGGGGTAAATATATGTCGTAACTTTGGACAGGTTGAACTCTTCAGATAACTTAAAAGCTTATTCAATTTCAAATACCATTGGAATCCCACAAAAACTTGACATTCTGAGTTGATTTTTACAAAGCTAATATCAAGTCACTCTGTCTGTCTGTCCGGTAAAAAGTGTGTACACGTTATTTCTCCCGACACCCATTCTCGGATCAAGCTGAAACTTCGCACAATTATTCATTGACATATATAAGATATAAATCAATAAAAAAATTAACCAATTAGACAATTGAAATGAAATCCCTCCCCCGCAGAGGGGGGGGGGGGGAAGGAATTCATTTACTGATTTTTTGCTTTCATTTTGTTTATTTTAGGTGCGATTTTAATACTAAATCATCACTTACCACAGCACAGCCAAGGGGGTTTTGAGTTTTAAAAACCCTACCAGGGGGTTTGAGTTTTAAAAAACTCTATCAGGGTGTTCTGAGATAAAAATCCCTCTACCAGGGGGTTTTGAGTTTTAAACCCCCTACCAGGGGTTTTACAGTTATAGCCCCCTCTTCTATAAACAAAACTAAAAAAATGCAAACGACAAACCCCTATTTCCTAGAAAACAGCTAAGGAATATTTTGACTTTAAAACCCCTCCAAAAATTACGATAAACACCCTCTTAATATAAAAAAAAGCAAATTACACATTCAAAATTCTATGAGCCAAAAGGGTTTTGAGTTAAATCCCTCCCCCCTCCAGTTGAGGTTTGAAGCTAAAAAGTTCCTATTCAATATTTAAAAAAAAGCAAATTACACACTATAAAATCTATGAGCATAGCCAGCCAGAGTACTACAGTATGGTGTTGTCATCGACAGTACTTAGATCTAATCGCCAGAGTACTACAGTATGGTGTTGTCAGCGACAGTACTTAGATCTAATCGCCAGAGTACTACAGTATGGTGTTGTCAGCGACAGTACTTAGATCTAACTAATCAATGTAGACTGTATGCGTGTTTCTGATGGGGTGGGAGCCGAATAATTTGGTTGTGAAGACTGATTGGGATTCTGATAAAATCTCGAGGTGGTCTGTCCTAGTTCAAGGGAATAGAGGTGTAAATGAGACAGAAAAGTTGTGAACTTTTTAGAGAGTTCTATTTTGGTTCAATAATCATTTCCCTAGTGTCTCTACTAGTGTCAAGTGGTCTTTGAGTAAATTTAAAAAATGAAAGTTCAATTCAGGATTGTTTTGAAAGAAGCTTGTTAATGTTTATTTCTGTTTAATATTAAGAATTTAATGTTGCGAGTTAGAACCAACCACCGAGTACTAAAAATGTCAAATCGGCCCAGGTATTACCCTACGACAAGCCAAAAATAGTGTGCCATATAATAATGGTTATGATAAGTACCTGCCTTCGTATGTACACTTTTGAAAATGCAAGGAACTCAATACATGCTTGGGTTGATCTAACTTATAGTTCAACATATAGGGATGCTGGTATTTTAAAAAAATATTATCTCAATGCTTAGGAGCACAACCTTAATTATTCTGTAAGTTGCTTTATTTCATTTCTAACACAACGAGTCTCAAACAATAAATTATTGAACAGGATGTTTGTACAGCATATATCAAACTCTTAGGTCCCACAATGGAATTCATGAACTTTTAATTAACTAATAAATTTTTTTAATGCTCAGGTCTTTCTCATTCTTATGTGATTTGTATGTTTCAATCCCAATAGATGTAAAGTACAGTATAAAAAAATATATTTTAAAAAAACTTTACAATTTTTTTTTACTTTAATTTTCTAAAAAAAAAACAACACAACATATTGAAAAGCTTGAAAGTTAGAAAAAATATGGTAGAAAATATATCAAACACATTTTCAGGTACTTTTTAAGGAAATGTCAAACTAGGGAGAAAAAAAAAGATTCAACAATACATTGTTATATGTGTGTGTGTGTGTGACATTCATGCTTCTAAATACAAATTACAATAAAAACTTTTGTTTGTGCTCAATGTAAGAGATTGATTATCATGATTGCCATCATACTAAAATAAGTCATTTACCACACCTACAGTAGTTTCTGTGACCTCTAGTATACAAAGGTATTAAAAGGCCAGCACAATGACCAAATGTTAGATGTATCAAAGTTGGGAGCACTCCGATAAATTATAAAACTCAATTGGATTTGAACCTGGGTCCCTCAGACAACCAAACACTCTACTAATTTGTTTTATGTCGTACACATAAATGTAGTGGCAAACAAATAATCTATTGATGTCCCAGTGTTGAGAATAAGATATTCTTGCTAATAATAGTGCAACATAGAAATAACAAGGTTACAAAATTCTTGCTAATAATAGTGCAACATAGAAATAACAAGGTTACAAAGACAGTTTGTGTGGAAACACAAACTTAAAATCGGCCCCCGAAGTGGTCCACCCAGGCAGGCTTCAATATTTTCAGAAAGAACATCCAAATGAAATTATATCAAAGACGAATGAAAGATAAGAATGGAGAAAGAAGGTTGACAGATCGTGTGTAATGCACCAATGGTGCTGCAGATCAAAGGATAGGTGCAAGTGAATGCAAAGTTAGATGTGAACCTGGCCTAATTAGTTCCCCTTTCAGACCTTGTGGTCTATAGGGCAGATGATGTAAAGTTCACCTGTTTTTGTGGCCTACGGTTAACGAGGGTGTCATGTAGCCAGCACAACGACCAACCGAATTTACTTTTCCCCAACTAATGTCAGGTACCCATTAGAGCTGGGTAGACTCAGAGGCGCCCAAGGATTCCGAAGTTGAAAATCCCAGTCTTCACCAGGATTCGAACCCGGAAATTAAAATTAGGTCTAACTTACAATGCATACTAATTAGCTTTTTCTCTTTAAAAAACTGCTTGCATAACTGATTTTAAAAATTAGATTTTTCGCTTTCAGTAAAAAAAAGTAGCCGTTGCATCAGAACTTTGAATGGTCTAAAATATTGTGATGTCGGATTTTCAATATCTTTTCTAGTTTACGAGATCTATGCGGGACGGACGGAAAGACGGACAGACATTTCGCACAAAACTAATAGCGTCTTTTCCTCTTTCGGGGGCCGCTAAAAAAAAAAATCAAACAAAGCATTAGGGTTTATTAAAAGAAATTTTTATAAATCAAATAAGAACATAAAACTAAAATGTTATTTAACCTTGGTTAGGCCAATAATAGAATATGCATCCACCGTTCGGGACCCCTCAACTCAAGAAAACATTAAGAAACTGGAACAGACACAAAAAATAGCAGTGAGATTCATAACAAATGAGTATTCACATTTGACTAGAGTAACACCTTTAGTAAAATCACTAAATTTCGAAAGCCTTCAGGACAGAAGACTCAAAAGTAAAGTAGCAATTATACATAAAACACTGAACCATAATCTTTAAATACAAAAACAAAATTTAATAAAATACTCTGAAAGACACAACGATAAAGGCACATTCCTCGTCCCATATGCTAGGTCAAATTTGTACAAATACTCCTTCTTCCCTAGTGCTATTAGAGCATGGAATGGGTTGCCTGAGCTAGCCAGGAAAACCAGTGACTTGGCAGAATTTAGGTCATTGGTTAATATGCATGTCTAAATGCATGACGCGTAGGACGTAATCATCTTCTTTTGGAAGTAACGTCTGTATTATATAAGATAAGATAAGATACGTGACACAATTATATTATGTAATTCTCTATTCATTTAAATGCTTATTGGTTTCTTAATGATTTGATCTAAACTTAAGTTGTGTAAAGTTTCTATGAAAAGCTCATATGTGTCCTTAAGGTTTTGGTGTTTATCTATGATTTGTGTTTTACAATTTATATCAGGCTGGTTAGAATCACCCATAATCCAAAAAAAAAAAAAAACCTGCATTTTTTTTTCTTTAAGTGTAGTAATCTGATTACATAGTTCTTACATGCACTCTAAACTAGAATTTAGTGGTCTGTAAATGCTGCCTATAATTAGGGATGTTGAGGTGGTGTTGATTTTACAAAATGTTGATGCTATATTTTTTGAGTTAGGTAAGATAATTTCTTCTGCTATAAGAGTGTTTTTTATTGCTAAAAGAACTCCTCCATGATTATCAGCCCTATCTTTTCTAAAAATTTCATAATTACTATTGAAAATTTCTGCATTATAAATTTCAGGATGTAGCCAAGTTTCTGTTCCTGCAATTATGTCTGGTTTCTTACGTTCTAATAAAATGTCTAAGTCTGCTGTTTTGTTCCTAATGCTTTGAAAATTTATTACTAAGGTTTTAAGGTATTTTGGTATTACTTCTTTAGTAGGTTTATTTAATGATGCTGTTTTATTAGTTTTACAGATTTAATATCAATTTAATAAACCAAAGTATACCTTAAACTAAACTATGTCAAGTACGGGATAACGGACTGCAGGTGTCGGAAATAGCCATGACACACGTCAGTCAAGTAGCGTGACACCTCACAGGAAGTGATTTTGATTGGCTGAAGAAAATAATTTCATTGGTTAAGCCAAGTGGGAAATTGAAAGTTAGAAAAAGCGCCAACGAGAACCTTTCGTCGGAATGTCACGTTTGTAGATATAGAGCTTTTTATAGTTTAGAATGTGTAGAGACAAGTCTCTTGTATTGTATTAGATCTAGGAGATCATTGGAATATTTTATTATTGGACTTCTAATGAAGTTATTCAACAGATACAGTTTTATTTCTGTACATATATATATATACATATATAAGACACACTTAGATCTAGAGATATACATCTACAGAATCCCCGGAGCCTCACAGTAACTTCTTGTAACATCTGACATCTCAAGAAAGAGTCTACAAATTTAGCACTTCTCAGCACTATCAATGAATTAGCACTTCCATCAACAACAAGAAACCTGTAACATATTCGAGCACCTTCAACAACGAGCAAGAAAAAGATTCCTGACCAAATGCTTGCTACCCTTGAAGTAAATACAAATATTCAATCATGCTGACTCCTGTAATAAGACGGATGACAGCTTTGATAAAGTACTAAACATAAATGTACTATGTATATCAATACGCAGAAGTCTAACACAATGTTTCTCAAACTGGGACAATTAGTTTTAATATTAATGATTACAATTTATATATTATATTGCCAATGATCAAAAAAAAATATTGTAAGCAAGAGACCATTTCATGTTCTGAGTAAAACTTTGTCAAATGCATAAAACCTTTTTCTCCAATCCTTCAACAGTATCAACTCAAGTCTTTTTGAAGAAAGTATTTCAAAACATCGACGTCTCCACTAGCCGAATTCTTCTCCACTTTTTCATGTCAAATTTCTACCGTCCATCGTGTGTGAGTAGGTAGAAGTTTAACCCAACAGACAGATGTACGTGCGCTGTGTGTACGTCCAAAGTCAATCGCATACATATTTTGGCCAGTGCTGCCTTCTTCTAGGGTAGACATTTGACATGTGTATTGACACGTCCCCCATCCTTTTTAAAAAAAATTAACTTTTATGACATTCGATTTTCTTAAAATAAGTTCTTTTAAAAATGTTTACAGAAGAAAGGATTTCTGAAGCTGAAAACACAGAACCATCTGTTGAATCTTACAACTCTCCCGCAGACTTCTGGCTAGAGGATTTATTTGTATCATCTCAAATATTATCTTCAGAGAAACATTTTCTCTAGTAGACAAAAAGAATTTAAAGTTATCTCTGAAATACTTTTTTTTTCGGAAAAAAAATACTAAAAGGACTTGGTTTAATAATCTCTAATTACGTGCATTAGGATTCAAAGTATATCGTGAATTTGCAGGCTAAGGTACGGGGGACGAACACATATTTTACTCTAGGGGGTTTTACAGGTTTAAAGTTTGAGAAAACTGGTCTAACCTCTTTAATCTGTGAACTTCTGAATTGACCTTGTAGTGTGACAATAAAACTGCAGATTGAAAGTATCAGTGCAATAGTAGACGCAGCCAACAGCAACCTTGTATTTTGAGAATATAGCTCGATACTTTTATCCGTCTATCTATTTCTGTATGTCTGAAAGTTTGTCTTTATGTATGTATGTAGGCCTATGTATGAAAGCTAATACGTTGTAGCCTATGTATGTAAGCTAATACGTATCTAGGCCCTATGTATGTAAGCTAATACGTATGTAGCCTATGTATGTAAGCTAATACGTATGTAGGCCTATGTATGTAAGCTAATACGTATGTAGGCCTATGTATGAAAGCTAATACGTATGTAGCCTATGTATGTAAGCTAATACGTATGTAGGCCTATGTATGTAAGCTAATACGTATGTAGCCTATGTATGTATGTATGCATGTATGTATGCCTATGTATGTAAGCTAGTATGTATGTATGTATGTTTGTATGTATGCATGTATGTATGTATGTATGTATGTATGTATGTTAGCTAGTACGTATGTATGTATGTACGTATGTATGTATGTATGTAAGCTAGTACGTATGTATGTATGTATGTATGTATGTATGTATGTATGTATGTATGTATGTATTGTTACGAATCTCACTATCCTGGGCTCTCTGCAAACTGCACCATACACCACCAACTTAAAGAACTTGACAACTCAGGGCTCCAAAGTAACGTAACACTTCAATAGTTGAATAAAAAATAACAGCCAATACTATACAATTGGCAGAACGTAACACAAAACTGTACAAATATCTCTCCGATAACACCGTACCGCCGTATCAACTCTTGCACTGGCCTCTCCGTCTCGTTCCGGGCTTGCACTGGGTTCAACAGTTCAGGACTGACTTCACACACTAGGCTCGTTGTGTCGGACTCGATCACAGACCAAGATCAAGACGCCAGTCGTCTCAACTGTACTTGACAGTACTCCACACTGAACCATCATAATGCTCCGTACAGAACCACACCGCTGAACTGTGTCGACCGTGTTCTGAACAGTCTTGACTGCGACACCTTCGCTATTTATATAGGGTCCCTGCTGACCTTCTAGTACCGGACAGAACATCGCTCGACGTTTCTTGTTGTTCACCCGACTACATCCCTCGTGACGCGGTACGTGACGTTTTGGCCCCGCCGTTTTGGTGACGGGGACGTTTTGGCGCGAGATATAATTTGACGATAATTTAATAAGCACGTAGCGTTTATAAAAATGTTTATTTCACTTTACCATAATAGTGTATGTATAGTAGGAATTCTAACACCGTTCAGCGAATTTTTTTTTAATTATACAGGTTTTGCTTATTTTATGAAAAATATTGTCTTAACACAAATACTCCTGCAAAACATAGATATGCATAATTCTTTTTAACGAAATAATACAATAAACGTACATAATGTATTTCGCGCCAAAACGTCCCTTGCACCAAGCGACCTTCGCGCCAAAACGGCGGCGCCAAAGCGGCGGCGCCAAAACGTGCTGCTTCGCTCGTGACGCTCCTGAGCTCTACTCACGACGCCGATCCTTCCCGAATCGTCATGTTGACACTCGTCTCGGCTGACCGTCGTAACTCGTCACGGTTGACCGCTCGTCTATCGCTGGCCTGGGGCTATTTGCGTCGGCTGAATACACACATACCACTACCCCCATCTGTGCCGCCACCAGGTTTATTACATTATTATTATTATTATTTATTATTATCCTTATCCCTAAGAATGTTGTATTGCTAAGGAATACGGTATTTCAATCAGCCAAACATATATGAAATTATACTTGTTATTATTGTAGAAATGAGTTGATTCATTTTTTGGCAATGTCTTGTTCAAGCTGACGGCTTTGTCTTTATTTGGTGTGCAAAATATGTATGTTGCTGCTGGGTTCCCTTTGTCACGTGAACTAAACATATCATCTTCAGAATATTATGCTTTATTAATCAATTTTATTTCTCTATCACTGCCAGGGTCGAGCTTCATTAAAGAGAAACAATATTCCCTTTGGCCCACTTAACAGGGTCCATTGAGAAATTTCCGCACGTTGCCTTGCCTCATAGTGGCGCTCGCGTGGAAACGGCCATGTGGAAGTGGCTAGGCTAAATGGGTAGCAACACAAGACTCCCGTGGGGATGCCTATTAGAGGAAGTGGCTAGGCTAAATGGGTAGCAACACAAGACTCCCGTGGGGATGCCTATTAGAGGAAGTGGCTAGGCTAAATGGGTAGCAACACAAGACTCCCGTGGGGATGCCTATTAGAGGAAGTGGCTAGGCTAAATGGGTAGCAACACAAGACTCCCGTGGGGATGCCCACGGG
>JAZGLO010003042.1:0-23276 GCA_036873155.1 Biomphalaria sudanica
GATAAGAGTGAAGGATAATGTACAAATAAGAGTGAAAGATAATGTACAAATAAGAGTGAAGGATAATGTACAATAAGAGTGAAGGATAATGTACAATAAGAGTGAAGGATAATGTACAAATAAGAATGAAATATAATGTACAAATAAGAATGAAATATAATGTACAAATAAGAATGAAAGATAATGTACAAATAAGAATGAAAGATAATGTACAAATAAGAATGAAAGATAATGTACAAATAAGAATGAAAGATAATGTACAAATAAGAGTGAAGGATGGTGTACAAATAAGAGTGAAAGATAATGTACAAATAAGAATGAAAGATAATGTACAAATCAGAATGAAAGATAATGTACAAATAAGAGTGAAGGATGGTGTACAAATAAGAGTGAAAGATAATGTACAAATAAGAATGAAAGATAATGTACAAATAAGAATGAAAGATAATGTACAAATAAGAATGAAAGATAATGTACAAATAAGAATGAAAGATAATGTACAAATAAGAGTGAAAGATAATGTACAAATAAGAATGAAGGATAATGTACAAATAAGAATGAAGGATAATGTACAAATAAGAGTGAAAGATAATGTACAAATAAGAATGAAGGATAATGTACAAATAAGAATGAAAGATAATGTACAATTAAGAATGAAAGATAATGTACAAATAAGAATGAAAGATAATGTACAAATAAGAATGAAAGATAATGTACAAATAAGAATGAAAGATAATGTACAAATAAGAATGAAAGATAACGTACAAATAAGAATTAAAGATAATGTACAAATAAGAATGAAAGATAATGTACAAATAAGAGTGAAAGATAATGTACAAATAAGAATGAAAGATAATGTACAAATAAGAATGAAAGATAATGTACAAATAAGAGTGAAAGATAATGTACAAATAAGAATGAAGGATAATGTACAAATAAGAATGAAGGATAATGTACAAATAAGAGTGAAAGATAATGTACAAATAAGAATGAAGGATAATGTACAAATAAGAATGAAAGATAATGTACAATTAAGAATGAAAGATAATGTACAAATAAGAATGAAAGATAATGTACAAATAAGAATGAAAGATAATGTACAAATAAGAATGAAAGATAATGTACAAATAAGAATGAAAGATAACGTACAAATAAGAATTAAAGATAATGTACAAATAAGAATGAAAGATAATGTACAAATAAGAGTGAAAGATAATGTACAAATAAGAATGAAAGATAATGTACAAATAAGAGTGAAGGATGGTGTACAAATAAGAGTGAAAGATAATGTACAAATAAGAATGAAAGATAATGTACAAATAAGAGTGAAAGATAATGTACAAATAAGAATGAAAGATAACGTACAAATAAGCACACACATTTCGTCCCAACCCATGACGAAACTTTGAATCGCCATATTCCAAATTTCTCTCTCACAGCCACCATTATTACGCCAACTCCTTTAAGTTGGTCCTACATCATTGACATCAAGCAGAATGCGACAAACAAGAAAGAAATATACACATGAAAATACTTTTAAATGATAAAATTGTTCTAAAACTATACTTTGACGGGATCTCCTCCACTACTCTATCATTGCACTGCATTGTAAATTACAATCCAAACGTCTAACGTAGCAAAGAAAGAGTAATATCACTTAATGCATATTTGATTAATAGTCAGTACATTCGCATCACTATTTGTTTAACTTTATTCTGCAATAGACTATTACTAACATTGAAATTAACACCAGATATTAATCACACTCAGACGTAAACGATATATTAATGTATCATTAGGAACTCCCAAATGCTTCGCTGAGCAGGATTTTAACAATTCTAATACATGTTGTAAATAAAATAGGGTAAAGTTAATAAACTATATATACACTATAGAAACATACTTATGAAAGGTACAAATTAGTCCCAGGGGAGGTAAAAATAAACAAGGCAAGAGAGCTGTTAACTTTTGCGTTTTGTATTTTCTGAGATGATAAGCAAATAAAGTATTTATTCCTTTGAGACTTTACTCTAAAAAAAAGTATTTAATAAAACAAAATTAATCAAGAGATCGATCGTAAGAAGTGCTAATGAGATTTATAGCTACACATACAGCAGCTTGTTTTGTGTTGAAACCATGACATCTTAATGTCCACCATATTACGTTTTCTATTATTTATTTTCTATTATTTGATTATTTGATATAACAGAAGCCAGCAATATGAATGGTATCAAACATAAGCAGACATGTTACTAAAACATTCCGTGTCTAAAACCAGGCGACACACAGTCTTCTTACTACAAATGACGGTTAACTCCAACGGCCTGTTCTTGTCTCTAAGGGATATCTGTGCTAGAGTTGGCTGCCAATGGGAGAATAATACAAATGAAAATGAAATATTCTAATAGAAAGAAATGGAGATTGGGAGAGGGGAGGGTGGGAGTTACTTGAATGAGAACTGGGGGGGGGGATAGATGGTTCAAAAGAAAGGGAAAGGGGGGGGGTAGATGTACAGAAGAGTAGAAAGACAAGAAAAGACATGTGACAAGAGAGTGGATAGCAAGCTAGAAACTGGGGGCTCAACCATGAGGAAGGCTGAGTGAGAAGGGAAAGAAGAGACATTAAAGAGTGAAAACAAGAGAAGGAAGAACAAGAGAAAGAAAGAATGAGAGAAAGAAAGGAAAAAAGAAAGAATGAGAGAAAGAGAGAAAGAAAGGATAAAAGAGAGAAAGAATGAGAGAAAGAAAGGATAAAAGAGAGAAAAAATGAGAGAAAGAAAGAATAAAAGGATAAAAGAGAGAAAGAATGAAAGAAAGAAAGAATACATTCCTAACCTTTTCTTTTACTTGTAATGTATCACTGAAGTCTCTATGTCAATAAATGTCCACTTGTTGCTATGGTAATGTCTTTCCTTCCTCTAGCGAGAGAACATATTTGTGTCCAACGAATGGATCATTTGTAACAGATCCTCGTTTTGAGTTTTTTGTTCCTCTTTACATCCTCACTAAGCTCCTCCCTAGATTCAAACAAAATACTGGACAATGGACAGAATAGGAAAGTGTTTGTGTGTGTGTGTGTGCGTGTGTGTGTGTGCGTGTTGTTGTTTTTCTGATGGCTTGAGACAATTTTAATTGCGTTATGATGAGACGACTACAAAATGTTTCAAGTCTCATTTTAATTTCTGTTTCAATCTCAAATAGCGGACACAATGTAGCAATGTTGGAGATCGTAAACAAAAAAATGTAAAAAATAAAATAATGAGAGAAACTCCTGTCGATAGTTCAATATTAAAAAGGTGTGTCAACAATTGGTCAAACATTTCTAAGCGCTTGTATTTCTTGTTACTGTGTCATCAAACTGCAATCAGCATTGAATCAGCATCCCAAACGCTGAGTAAGTCAATGACTACAACAGTGAAATGAAGTCACATTCAGACATATGAGACTAAGACTTATTCTTCAAATCTTAGTTATAACGCCCCTACTAGACGAACCTGAGTTCCTGAGTGCGATTCTCGGATTTTGAATTTTTGAGTTTCAGGATTTTTAGGAAGCCCCTGGCTCACCCTAACTCGAATGGGTGTGTTAGTCGTTGTGCTGGCCACATGCTCTTATAATATAAGAATAAGAGACAGGTTGCTTGTTAACTGTTGGCCAAAGAAACAGATGGCCTTAATATAATCTGCCCTATAGATTGCAAGGTCTGAAATGGGAACTTTTGTTTTAAAGTTCTGGTTCAATGTCTTCGTGTATCATTGCTACATTACTTTTTAGTCTTCTTTCTCTAGTTAGTTATTTTACTAACGGTTTAACTCTAGTCCTCTGTGAATAGTTGTTTGTTCTAAATCTTACTCTAGTCTCTTTTAGTTTTAAAACCATGTATGTCAGTGTGAACCAAAACAACCAACAAAAATCTTGCTCAAACAAAAAAATTTTTGTTTCAAGTCAAACGTTGACGATAAAATAAGAAACTAACATGATGATAAAAGAAGTGTGTGCTACAATCAAACTCAGAGGCGGCTCCTATGGGCTAGTCGAAGGTTCTAAGTATGAGTGGTATGCAATATCACTTCAGCAAATGTAATTAAAAAAAAAACAACTTTTTCTTTAAAGTATCTAAATGGCCTCTAAACAAAACCGTAAATCCGTAAGCATAATCACATTTATTTGCGTTCCTACCATCACAGTTGATATCGTATTTCTCACATCGAAAAGTATTTCTTTTTCCTTTTCCAATTTTTTAAAAACTACTATATCACACACGAATGTAGAAGTTATTTTGCATTTTCGAAATCAATCAAAATAATTAATTACCAATAGTTAATGAACTAATTGGTTAGTTTTTAAAATTTATTCATATTTTGTTCTATATAATAAATAATTGTTTAAAGTTTCAACTTGATCCGAGAATGTCTTTGTGTGAAGTAAAGTGTTCAACTAATTTAAGGGACGAAACCCTAATATTTAGCCGGATCTGTGATGACTTCACTTGTTGGTCTCAAATCAAATAATTACTCACCAGTAATTAAATGAGAAATTGGTTAATTTTTTTTTTATTGATTCATGCTATACTAATAAATAATTGTGCACAGTTTCAACTTGATCCGAGAATGGATGTTGGAGAAATAACATGTTCAAACTTTTTACCAGACAGACAGAAAGGCAGACAGAGTGAGTTGTTATAAGCTTTGTGAAAATGGCAATGAACTTGTATAATATTCAATGAGCACCTACGCACACATACACTTGAGTTAAACATACCAACTAGAGTCAGTTTCTCTAGTTTAAGGTGACCTGATCAGGCCAGACCAAAGCCATGTGCAAGATGTCAGGAAAAGTAATTGATCGGAGAGCCGTTCGAATTTGGTAACTCTGAACAGGTCCCGCCTCCCCTAGAGTTTTATTTATTGTTTAACCCCAGACATATAGCTTGTGCCAAGTGTCTGTAACTAAATGCCCTTGTTAATTAATGAGATAGAGATATATCATAAGACGAGAGAGAATCCTGCCTACTCATGCTCTTTACTTTTTTTACTTTCCCTTTCAGGTCTCAGACCTTGATATCTATACTGCATATAATGTTAAGGTCATCTTTTTCTTAGGCCAACGATTAACGAGCACGGTGTCATGTGGTCAGCACAACGACCAACCGCTTACTTTCCCCAACTAAAGTCCCATTAAATTTGGATGCACTCAGGGGAGCCCTAAAAATCCCGAAATTTAAAATCACAGTCTTCACTGAGATTCGAACCTAGGACCCTAGATTCCGAAGCCAAGCGCTTTCCAGCTCAGGCACCATGCCCCTTGAACCCTAACTTAAAAATGCTAAAATCAAAACCTGGTAGAGCAGAGGCATATGATGGCCACGAATATTTGCTAGAAGGACTGAAGACGACAAAAATTTCTCTTTATTTCTCCCCCCTATGGCGAGGGACATGAAGCGGTTGCCCCACTCGCCACCCATAAGGCGGCCTCTCGCTGGAGGCATTTTTAGCGGCATCCGAAAGGGAAAAAGATGCTATTATTTTTGTGTGGCCTGTCCGTCAGTCTGTCCGTCCGTCCGTCCCGTTTAGATATCAGAAACTAGAAGAGAAATGAAAATCGGACATCATGATATTTGAGATCATTTACAGTTCTGATGCAACGGCTACTTTTTTCATTTCTGAATGCAAAAATTCTAATTTTTTAAATCACTTATGCAAGCATTTGCTTCATAAAAATACACCATTTTTACAACTATTCACTATTAATAGTAACAAACACTGGAGGCCTTATTTAGTAGGGGAACACTTTATTTACTATTTTTAACACATGTATGTAAATGGTTTTAGATTTTTGGTCAATACAATTGTATTGCAAAGTTATGTAAGTTCTGTCATACTAAATACTACATTTACAAAAAAAAATGTTAACTTTTTTTTTAAAGAGAAAAATCTATTTACCATGCAAAAAAGTTGGACATAATTAAAAACAACAATGAATAAGTAGTTTTTCATATTATCGCGTGAACCGCAAATAATACATACACATGCAACACAAAACTAAAGGTATTTTTTTTATACGGAATTTTTTTTTCTTGAGGCTTTGAATAAGAGACTGACCCTTTACAAAACAATTAATCAATTAGATACTCATTATAAGACATCTAACTTCACATTCACTTTCACCTATCCCTTGGTCTGCTGGACCTTTGGGGTACCGCACATGATCTGTCAACCTTCTTTCTCCATTCTTATCTGTCATATTCCTTTGATAGAATTTCATTATGATATTCTTTCTGAAAATTTTGATACCTGCCTTTTTTCCTGCCTGGGTAGACCACTTCGGGGGCCGATTTTGAGTTTGTGTTTCCACACAAACTGTCTTTGTAACCTTGTTTTGTTTTATGCTAGTGGCATTAGATCATGAATTGGGTTACTTGAATCAGCCATGAAAACTGATGGTTTAACAAAGTTTAAGTCTCTAACCGGCATGCACGACTAGATCAACACACCGATACGCCTAGGCATGGCTACGTCCAAGTGCTAGGCATGGCTACGTCCAAGTGCTAGGCATGGCTACGTCCAAGTGCGTAGGGGACGTAATTACCTTCTCTTTGGGAGGCACGTCTGTCATTGATCAGATTTGTTGCTACTGGGGCTGCTGCCGAGGTGGCAATAGACTTTGTGCGAGGACGTTTGGAGCATCGTCGTCTAATGAAACGTTTATCTTTCAGAATGACTTGATGTGTTCACTTGGCTGGATGTGTTCACTTGGCTGGATGTGTTCACTTGGCTGGATGTGTTCACTTGGCTGGATGTGTTCACTTGGCTGGATGTGTTCACTTGGCTGGATGTGTTCAGTTGGCTGGATGTGTTCAGTTGGCTTGATGTGTACTGTTGGCTTGAGGTGTACTGTTAGCTTGAAGTGTACTACTGGCTTGATGTGTAGGACTATTGTTGGCTTGATGTGTACTGTTTACTAGTTGGCTTGATGTGTGCACTATAATCTTTATATAATATTAAACTTTGCGGGCCATTAACTCCTTGTATTTATTTTTTGAGAACCTCTTAGAATGTGATCAAAACGAGTCTTCGATTTGCAAACCTTCCTATGTAGATGTTCCCATGCAAAATGTCAAGGTCAGCTAAGAAGTTGCCAACTGTCACATGTTGTCAAGACGTACGTGCTGGCTAGAGAGTAGCTAGACATCCCACTGTGCTGGGTTGTGATCGGCTCAGTTGGCGGCACTGACAGTGATGACAGTAGCACTCCAACTAGTGACCTTTACTCTAATGTCTCACTTAACATCTTCCGGTCGGTGTGGTATGTGCTTGCAAGGTACTCCATGTGTTCACTAGTAGATCTCTAGTTTAGTCATCCGTACCATAAAGACTCACATTAAGTAGAAGGTGCTATAACGTCAGAATGTAGTGTGATCTCAGAATTAGAAAGAGGCTCTCAGTTCAATACTGGATGTAGTATTTCCACTCTATATCTTGCTGACCATTCCTATATTTAGTATTCCCATTGTATATCTCGCTGACCATTCCTAGATGTAGCATTCCCATTAAATATCTCGCTGACCATTCCTACATTCCTAGATGTAGTATTCACTTTGTATATCTCGCTGACCATTCCTACATTCCTAGATGTAGTATTCACTTTGTATATCTCGCTGACCATTCCTAGAGGTTCAATTCCCTTTGTATATCTCGCTAACCATTCCTCCATGTTCCTTCTTTTATACCACAAAAGTATAACTTGGTGCTTGCAAGATCTGCTTTTTTTTTTCTTTTGCATTTTCTCTAGCTTAATGCAGTGGACATTAGAGAGAAATAGGTTGTCCATTGACAATATAAAAACATAGTGAACAAAAGAGAGTAATAGACTATCCATTGACAATATGAAAACATGGTGAACAAAAGAGAGTAATAGACTATCCATTGACTATATGAAAACATAGTGAAAAAAAGAGAGTAATAGACTATCCATTGACTATATGAAAACATATTGAACAAAAGAAAGTAATAGACTATCCATTGACTATATGAAAACATAGTGAACAAAAGAGAGTAATAGACTATCCATTGACTATATGAAAACATAGTGAACAAAAGAAAGTAATAGACTATCCATTGACTATATGAGAACATAGTGAACAAAAGAAAGTAATAGACTATCCATTGACTATATGAAAACATAGTGAACAAAAGAGAGTAATAGACTTTCCATTGACTATATGAAAACATAGTGAACAAAAGAAAGTATTAGACTTTCCATTGACTATATTAAAACATAGTGAACAAAAGAGAGTAATAGACTATCCATTTACTATATGAAAACATAGTGAACAAAAGAGAGTAATAGACTATCCATTGACTATATGAAAACATAGTGAACAAAAGAGAGTAATAGACTTTCCATTGACTATATGAGAACACAGTGAACAAAAGAGTTTCCTAGTAGGTTTACATAAATGATGAAGTACTACGGAAACTCATTTCGTCTGAGATCGTGATACTTAACTAGTGGTTTTACTGACATGTTTAATTTAATACATTGTAATTCTTATGTTTCAAGCTTACTTTAGTCCTCCACTGTAAAGCTTTGTTCTACTATTTGTCCTCTTTTGTAACGCTTAGTCCTGTTTTTTGTCCTCTTTCGTAACGCTTTGTCCTCTTATTTGCCCCCCCCCCTTTTGTAAGATTTCGTTCACCTTTTTGCCCTTCTCTGGTCAAACCGTTGTCCGTCAAACCTACGCCGCTAACCCTTGGAGAAAGAAAGAGTTTTGCAACATGTGTTTTATATCCCGATGGGCAGGAAATAAAAACGTGGCTTTTTTTTTCCTATTGATATGTAACAAATCTTTGGTCTCTGGTCCTTATAGAGATAACCTCAGAGTAATATTCCAGAGAGCAAAAGCCATTCTAACGATTTCAGATGACTTTTTTATTCTAGCACAAAAACAGTTTAAGAACCATTTCTTTCCTCCTGCCAACTCAGCAACCGGGAGCTGAAAAAAAAGGAAATTGTGTCCCAGCGTGATAGTCTCGGCCTGGTCCACACACCGCAAACCTCCCGTCTCCCCCCTACCCCCCCCCTCCGTCGTTTCCATACACACAGTCTAACCGCATGTTGGCGGTACTCTCGCTTCCAGCCATCTCTCGGTGAGCCTGTCGTCTGATGACTCGTTATCAACACAATCATTGTGTCTTCAAGGAAATTCTTATATTTCAACGGAAGGATTTCGTTTTGTTATTCTCACATTTTTTGTTTGTATGAGTACTTTTTGAAATGTTGATCAGATCAATTTTTTTTTTGTTATGTAAATTTTTTTTTCCCATAGCTATTACTATTAAAGTTTTTTATTAAATTGTTATGTTGTACAAGTTAATATTCAGAAATATATTTTCTATTTGTAACACTTTATAGTTTTTAGTTTTTATATCACAATGATGTTTTAAAGTTATTTTTTATTGATTACAATGATGTAAGTGTATCCTCCATTGTGGTATAACAAAGCTGTTTGTTAGCAGACAATTTTTAGTTTAATTATAACTTCGGGGACGATATTTTTAGCAGCCCCCGAAAATGGGAAAAGACGCTATTAGTTTTGTGTGGAATGTCTGTCCGTCCGTCCGTATCGTTTAGATCTCGTAAACTAGAAAAGATAGTGAAAATCTGACACCATAATATTTTAGATCATTTAAAGTTCTGATGCAATGGCTACTTTATTTTTCTGAAAGAGAAAAATCTAATTTTTTAAATCGCTTATGCAAGCAGTTTGTTCATAAAAATACACCACTTTTACAACCATTCACTATTAATAGTAACAAACACGGGAGGCTCAATGGAAGGGGAGATTACTATTCACCATATTTTTTTACATATTTATGCAAATGGTTTAATATTTTTTGTCAAAACATTTTTTATTACATTTGTATTGATAAGTTATGTAAGTTCTGTCATACTTACTAACTATATTTACACACAAAAAAAAAGTTTTCTTTTTTTTTTAAAGAGAAAAAATCTATTTAGTATGCATATAAGTTGGACATAATTTAAAACAACAATTAATAAGTAGTTTTTCATAATATCACGTGAACTACAGCAAGGCGGCAATAATACAGTACACTTAACTATTCACATCTAACTTCACATTCACTTTCCAATATCCTTTGGTCTGCTAGAACGCTGGGGCACCACACAAGATCAGTCAACCTTCTTTCCCAATTCTTCTCTGTCATTTGACTTTGATAGAATTTCATTCTGATGTTCTTTCTGAAAATATTGAAATCAGCCCTGGACCATGGCCCCCCCAATATTGACACTGTCATCATGGCCTCACACAACATAAAGCAGCGCTATGGCACCCCTGTAATAATGCAGTGGGTACCGAGTCACATAGGTGTGACTGGCAACACTATTGCAGACTCCTATGCGCCCACCAGGGAGGGCTAATTCCACCAACTGAACAGGCTGTAAGTTTTCATCATGCCCTGGCTATAATTCAAAAAACAGAAATGGAAAAGTGGTTTGAGTGCTTGGACAAGTCCCAAAAAAGCCCGTGGAGTCTGGAGCGCATGAGGCGCCCTGACCACACTTCCCCGTGGCGGAGGGTGTCCAGGCTTGAGCAAGCTATTATAGCACAGTGCAGGACAGGCCACTGTCCTGTTGACTATATTTCTCACGGCTATGGCCAAATTTCGCTTCACGGTGCCCTCGCTGCGGGGAGGAAGACGAAACCGTGCCTCATATTCTGTTTTTACTGCCCCAGACTTGCTGATCTTCGACTCGACAGGTCTGGGAAACTAAAAATTCTCGACCTGTATTGTGACATATACGCACTACGCAAGACAGCAGGGTTTCTGTCCAGGGCTTTTGCAAGAGAGGATTTGAGCCTCTCAAGCCCTCACTCAAATGGAGTTTGATGATGATGATGATGATTTTTACCTGCCTTGGTGGACCACTTCGGCGCCGATTTTGAGTTTGTGTTTACACACAAACTGTCTTTGAAACCTTGTTTATTTAGAGTTTGTCCTAATCGGAAAGAAAGGTGTGGGATGGCGCTACCAGTTCAAATCCTGACTTGAGCTGAGCTTGAGCTGAGTTGTGTTTGCTGAGAGTCTAAATGCAGCATTGAAACCTTCGCCAAGATATATTCCCTTTCCCCCACCCCAACTAGTCTACAAAAGAGATTGGGCCAGAGTGCACTGAGCTTACTACAGCATAAAAGTTGCGCTGTAAGACTTTTACAAACTTGAAAAGGGCTCTAGAGTCATATCTTGACTTTATACATACAATCTATGTTACAGTAGGAGTAGTTTGTGCCCATGTTATTAATTCACTAATGTCATACTTTCTTTTCATAATTATTAGCCTGTTTTTTTTTCATTATAACAAACTTACCTTTATGTAAATGTTTTAGTTTAGGCAAAGGTATTTCGTATTTTTCAATCGGTCGGAAATGTGTATTTTTGATGTGCTAACAGTTTATATTTGGAAAAAAAAAAAATATTTTCTTCTTTTATTTTTCATGTCAAATACGAAATGGAGAATAAATTCTCCGTACTGCAAGGATAAATCTAAATAGAAAAAAAGAAATATTTATATTGCTCGCATAATCCACTGTTAGAATAAATCAAAAGCCAGGAAAACCAACGACTTAACAGAGTTTAAGTTATTGAGTAACATATGGAACTAGTTTGACCTAGGGATACGCGTAGGACGTAATCATTTCGTTTTCGTCTGTATTATTAGGTAAGATAAGAAAGTCTGATACGAAATTCAACTCTTACTTTTGATTATAAACTGTAGATTTATTTTTTGCATTTAAAATTTTGAGTCTACAGTAATATTATAAAACCTGAAATCAGTGAGTGGTAAAAATTGCAGTACAAAATTTTGAGCCCCAGGATAACTTTTAATCCCATTAAAATATATTTAGAATTGTCTTCCTTTTTACTATTTTTACTATTTGTGGTTAACTTAGTGCTATATCAACTTAATTAAAGGCATACAAAAATGTTACTTCGTGTATGTACGTAACTTATATAAGCTTTCAAGTGTGGTGACATTTAAAACGGATTAACAGACAGACAGACGATAGATAGATAGATAGATAGATAGATAGATAGATAGATAGATAGATAGATAGATAGATAGATAGTCTTACTGATATACTCCCCCTTGTTACTTTCTTATATTTCCCTGTATTCCTGCTCACGACCTGGTCTGGTTCACGTCTGTAAGTCTGTAACTCATTGTGTCCATGCATTTATTAGCAGGCGTAAGAACTCTTTGATTTGTGAATGCTACAAAATGTCGCCGCGCTCGCCCCACACATACACTCCCACATATTAAATATAGATATGTACACACACGTGCTATTTTTATTGCCTGTATTTACAAAGCCTCTATTAACTCACTCTGTCTGTTTGTCTGTTTGTACACGTTATTCCTCCCACACCCAATCTCCGATTAAGTGGAAACTGTCTACAATTATTCATTGTCGTATACAATACATGAATAGATTAAAACAAATTTACCAACTAGTCAATTAATTGCTGGTAATAAATTAATTTGTTTGATACCAACAAGGGAAATAAACCTCCAGCATTCACATATATGTCTAAATATGTAGGGTTTGGTCTCCTTAGATATTTGTATAAGTTATTTCTCCCATACCCAGTATCGAACCAAGATGAAACTTTAAACAATTATTTACTGTACCTAACAAAACGTGAATCAATTGAAGAAACAACCAATTAGTCAACTAATTATCGCTAATTAATTATTTTGTTTGATATCGAATAAGGGGAAATAACTTCTACATTATTGAGAGATAAATTTGAAGGTGCGAAGTTCTTTTCTTTGATCAACTTCTTTTATAAAAAAAAAGATTTTTGTTTTACTTTTGCTTGTTTATTGTATACATTCATTTGTTATTGTGAATTATCTCTCTAGAACGTAATAGGCTGCCTGGTCGTAGGCTTTGCCCTCTGGACTCTCGTATCGATAGTCCTGGGTTCGAACTCTGCTTGCCGCAGCCTTTACCGTCCTACGAGAGGTTTGGGTTATTCTTGAATTTTGAATGAACATCTAAATTATTCTAAAAGGTAAACTAAAACACACAGACCAATGAACCAAAACTCTGGACAGTCGTAGGTCTATTTCAGTCTACTTCACCTACATGTACTCGTAGATTTGAAAAACATTTTGAGATCGATGGAGATTGTGTCTACATCCAGAACGAACATTTCTACAGTTGTCATTTTATTTTTGAATCGTTTTATCGAGATTTCTTTTGATCAAAATGTGATTAGCTTGTGTAATAGACATGTATGTAGTTATTGCAAAATTCTACTCCAGGGTCACAAGACTCCGGCAATATGAGAACATGTCTTCCTAGTTACTCTTTGAAAAATACACGACAAAAGGCAAAATAGAACAAGCAAAATACAAAATAAAAATAATGTTTAAATAAAAACAAAGCTTATATTAAGTGTAGTTGGATCAGTCATGTCATTAAATTTGTAGCAGATCTAGACTAACAATAATAAATCTGTGCGATTAGAAATATTGCAACAAAGTATTTTTATGTATCGTTTTTTTTTAGCTCAATTTCTTTTTTTTTTTACCTTTCTCAATACGCTATGAATATGATCCTACCACTTTTCTCAATATGCTATGAATATGATCCTACCACTTTTCTCAATATGCTATGAATATGATCCTACCACTTTTCTCAATACGCTATGAATATGATCCTACCACTTTTCTCAATACGCTATGAATATGATCCTACCACTTTTCTCAATCAGTTTGAAATGGGTGTGGGGAGAAAGAACGGGGTATCTGGGTGATCGCTTTTTAAATGTTTTTTTTTTAAGTACCAACCTGAATTTGAACTCGTTGGCCTTGTTTCTCAAGCCAACACAGTAACCACTCTGCTAGGGATGAGCTTATGAACAAGGAAGATTGTATAGTTACCTATTGTTTCTATTTCATGTTTGTGTTCACTAAACCTCAGACGACGACCTATAAAGGAAACTAATTCAGCATATACCACCACTTCAGTCAAGTACAATTTCTTTCCCTTGTTCGAGATAGGAAACAAAATAATCTATTACCAAAAATTAATGAACTAATTGATTCTGATGTTGTCAGGTAATAGAAATATTGTGCGAAATTTCAGCTTGATCCAAGATTGGGCGCGGGAGAAATAACGTTTACTAACTTTTTACTAGACAGAGTGAGTTGATTTTAAATTTTAACCCCCCGTCAGTGGTGTTTGATGCTAAAAAATATATCTTCAGTGTAAGAAAAAAGGCAAATTATACACTCAAAATGCTATGAGCGTTGTCAAAAGGGGTTTGAGTTTAAACCCCTCTCAATATAAAAAAAATCAAATTACACACTAATATTATTTGAGCGTAGCCAATCCTATTGGGGGTTTTCAGTTTAAACCCCTCTCCTACAGATGGCTTTATTTAAAAGTTTAAAACCCCTCCAGATGGTTTTGAGTTTAAAATCCCCTTACAGAGCGTTTTGAGGTGGAAAACCTCTATCTTTAATATTATTCTAAAGCAAACTACAGTTACTAAATTATATTACCGTAGCTAAATGGGGTTTTGAATTTAAAAGAAAACAACAACTCCAGAGAATTTTTAGTTTAAAACCCCCAACAGATGATTTTGACGATAAAACTTCCCTTTCGATATAAATCTAAAGCAAACTACATTCACTTAATTCCAAGAGCGTATTCAATAGAGGTTACACATTTCTACCAGAGGCAGGGCTCCCTTAATAAAGTGCAGTGAATAGTCATCTGCCGAAATTGAAAAAACACTAAATGTGGCTCAACAAAGATGACTAAGACAGATTTTAGGAGTCAGTTATAGAGATCTGGTCTAAATCAAGAAAATCCTATGCCGAACTTGGAGTCTACCCCTTAGTAAGATTGTGACAAAGCGTCTCATGTGATTTGCGGGACATGTTCTCCGACAAAATGAATTAGGCATAAGAGTTGCGATGACATCCTAGTACAACTTGGCGCCACACATTCATGGAGGTCCTAAGAGCAGGTGGGAAGAGGCTTCAGACATTACCAGTGACAGGTTTTTGTGGAAACAGCTTGACGGCAAATGCGCCGAACGGCGCGGGAGGGTCTAAGTCAGTAAGAATAGCAGGTTAGGTTTTTGAAATAAAACTTTTTAATAGCAGGAAAATGCACTGTAGATACCTCAGAATATGCATTTTGTTGGCTTTCAATACCAGAAATAGTGCTTGGCGGCGGGGCTTCGCCCCGCGCTGGGGAAACTTCTTGTGTTTCCCCAGACCCCCTTGCTGGAAGTAGCGGGTATTCTACAATTTTTCCACTAACTCCAGGAAGAACCTATTCTAGGGCACAATAAACGTCTACCGAAAGAATGAAAGGTCAGAATGTAATGAAGATTGTCTACACACACACACACATAAATACTTTTAAATATTTTTTTTCGCGGAGGGGGGAGGGGGTCGGGGGGAGAAAAAATCCCCCCCAAAACTCTCCCCCCCCCGAAAAAAATCCTGGCTACGCCCATGTGATTGGCTATTTAAAGTTATAGACCTAGTCTTTAAATTTTACTTTTTTTTTGTCCTCCTTTGTAAGTCTTTGTCCTCCGTGTCCTCCTCTTATGGACTTCTCTGGTAGCCCTCAGACTAGCTCGTCTCAAATCTAGCACTCGAATTGTGTTCCAATATTTCTTTCAATACAGACATTTTTTATTTATATAACACAATGCCCTAGAACTTATCTATATTATTGTGACATACAAAGGAACGAAGAGTGCGTTAAAATAAACAAACACAGAATAGGGTCTACATGTCAAACGTTTTTTTAAAGAAACTATTTCTTTTTTTACACCGAGTTGCTGTTACTTTCAACACGGTTTAATTCGGACTTTTATGACAAAAAGGTTTTGTGTTGTCTTTTTTGTTTCCCATTTGATTGAATTTCTTTACCAAGTCCATAAAACAAAGCTTGTAGGATGTTTAGCTGTCAGGTCAAAGCTGGTCTATAAGCTGGAGCAAGTACAATAAGGTCACCTCTTTTGACATGTCTAAGTCAACAACTAAGTCAAGTACACCTCTTTTGGCATGTCTAAGTCAACAACTAAGTCAAGTACACCTCTGTCTATGCTCTACTGTCACGATGATACATTCTTTAATAAATTGACATTAAGCCAATGGATTAGAGAACAAAATCACAAAAAACATTGATCAGAGCCAGAGATACATTTTGTTCTTGTAAAACTATTCTCCTGACATTGAATTCCTTTGGTCTTGATAATTAACGCAGTTTTTGTTTTTCTGTTCCTACTGTTGGCCTGACACGTTCTTCTTTGTCCATTGAAGTTGTTAAGCTGGAACTAAAAAAAATCATGAATTTCAAGTTAAAATCTTGTACATAGTAGGAAGCCGAGTTTCTCTCTGTTCACCAATAAAATAGGATTGTTGAGTTGACCATAGTATCTAATAGTAAACATACAATAGGGCATGTATTTATTTTAGTATTTTATATTCTTTGTTTAAAAGGTGAAATTATCTCTATTTGTTGTTTGGTGACAGTGTCCCATTCTATAATGTTACTTCCTTCAATTGGAACACACTGCTTGTCAGAAGAGTTGTGTGTGTGTGTTTTTAAATAAAAGTTGATCTGAATCTATGCAGCAGTCTTTTTCGTTCGACCTTAGACGTAATGAAGGTCAATAGTTGGAGCCTCCCCTCCCTCGGGCTACTCTCTCTAAATTAACCTTCACGTGTCCAGGGAGAAAGGTCACGTGTTTCAGGCTGTTATATTAACATTTGGGCTGTTCTTGTAGTAACAACAGATTTATAAATAGGTGCCTGGCTATTAAGATATCTGTATACAGATATGTCTTGCCATTGTTACATATATGTACATATGTGTTTGGCTATTGTTACATATATGTACATATGTGTTTGGCTATTGTTACATATATGTACATATGTGTTTGGCTATTGTTACATATATGTACATATGTGTTTGGCTATTGTTACATATATGTACATATGTGTTTGGCTATTGTTACATATATGTACATATGTGTTTGGCTATTGTTACATATATGTACATATGTGTTTGGCTATTGTTACATATATGTACATATGTGTTTGGCTATTGTTACATATATGTACATATGTGTTTGGCTATTGTTACATATATGTACATATGTGTTTGGCTATTGTTACATATATGTACATATGTGTTTGGCTATTGTTACATATATGTACATATGTGTTTGGCTATTGTTACATATATGTACATATGTGTTTGGCTATTGTTACATATATGTACATATGTGTTTGGCTATTGTTACATATATGTACATATGTGTTTGGCTATTGTTACATATATGTACATATGTGTTTGGCTATTGTTACATATATGTACATATGTGTTTGGCTATTGTTACATATATGTACATATGTGTTTGGCTATTGTTACATATATGTACATATGTGTTTGGCTATTGTTACATATATGTACATATGTGTTTGGCTATTGTTACATATATGTACATATGTGTTTGGCTATTGTTACATATATGTACATATGTGTTTGGCTATTGTTACATATATGTACATATGTGTTTGGCTATTGTTACATATATGTACATATGTGTTTGGCTATTGTTACATATATGTACATATGTGTTTGGCTATTGTTACATATATGTACATATGTGTTTGGCTATTGTTACATATATGTACATATGTGTTTGGCTATTGTTACATATATGTACATATGTGTTTGGCTATTGTTACATATATGTACATATGTGTTTGGCTATTGTTACATATATGTACATATATGTTTGGCTATTGTTACATATATGTACATATGTGTCTGACTATCAAGCGAACTTTCTAAGCCTTACTTTCACTACCGGTTGATAGCTATTCACAATGAATATGCAACATCTGGCAATCTATTGATTTGTTTCAATCACCCTCTGCCCTCCTCTGTCCCAATACGGACAAAATAACTCATTTCACATTAATGGATTAGTGGCACACAGATCTGGTGTAAGGAAATATCTTTCAGCTAGATTTTGTTGTTGTTTTTTTAGCTAGTATTTGTGCTCTGGCTCCAAACGTGAGAAGGTCCTGGACACTCCTGGTGTTTCCTTGAGTGTTCAGAGAAGCGAGTTCTTTGAAACCTCACAGTGAACGAATGTTTATCTTTCTGAGTGTCTGCAATAGAATGAGTTGTCATTGTAACAGTTTTAGTTTCTATAGTGGATCATTTGAACGAAGAAAAACGGAAAGAATGGATCAAGGGAAGTAAATGGCGACATGTTTTTGGTTACTTTCAGTTTGTAACCAGCACCAAAAGCTAGTAGTTACGATTAAACGTCCAAAACAGAGACTTATAATGGAGCCTAATCCTAATGTATAACATAGGTATGGGATAAAAAAATTACCATATAACTCCCACTATTAATATATTATATATCATATAGCTCATATAGCTCATAACATACGTAACCATGTAAATGTGATTCATACGAATGATACATGTACTTAAAAAACAAATTTATCTGCTGAAGGGATGAAAGACTATAGATAAAAATGTTTATCGTATGATACATGTATGATATAGTTTACTACTCCACGCCTAATATAAATTTATACCATACAATTTTCACGTATATTATATGTTCTATTATACAGACAGCACATAACTGTCATGCCTGATTTAGTCTTTCCTCAAGTTCAACACGCCACATTATGTCTAGTTCATTAGCTGGGTAAGTGTGAGCTTGGCGTGAATGTCTGGTCTAGACTACTCAGTTATTCAGAGAAAATAGAAAGCTCTGCACCTTCTAATCAAGCTAGCATCTCATTGTCAGACAATTATGAATATTTGATCAAGTCATGGACAAGACACAAGTTTTATTGAGTCTCAACTTTTCAAATCTCTTGGAGAACGAAATTTAGTGGTATTAAGAATTTCTCGGAGAGACAGAACTTTTTGATATTTAGATTTACTCTCGTGTGAACCAGAACATCTCTGTTTCTAGATTTACTCTTGGTATTTAGATTTACTCTGGGGTGAAGCAGAAATTCTATTAGAAACTATCAGAAAGCCATCGTCTGCACTAGAAATCTAAATGTCTAAAACTCGTGCTGACCACAAATTATCTCCAGTCAACTGATTCTGGGTCACTGGTTCACCGAGCAATTCTCCCTAACAGAAGTTTCACAAAAGTTCACTCGACAAAACGTTCACTAATAGGTGACACACACAACTGCTTGATAGACACTGGACTCAACAAAAATGGTTCACATGACAAATGACTTCAGCTATTTGAATGTGGCTTGCACTTTGACTACTGTCATGTGGCTGTCTTTAGTCTTTATACTATTCCATGTTCTCTCTGTTAGCATTTGAATTGGAAGATCCGATCCAGTACACATTCTTTTACACAACAACAAAGTAACATAGAAAGAGAAGAGAAAGCAATATTGAGAAGTTTGGTGACAACATAACGTGACCTCTAGAAAACCATCAGAAAATGAGCAGAAAAGATTGAGAGACTTTGAATTAAAATCGACAAGCTAATCAATGTCAAGGACGCCATTTTGAAAGTTCACTGTCGTAAAAAAAAAATTAATACTTTTTTTTTGTTTGCTACTAGCGAAGAACTTAGAAAAGTGATTTTACAGTGCTAAAAAAAGCACAAATATTATCGTATACTCGTATACAACACCAAAAAGTTAGCTATTTAGAGTTATCATGCTTTAGATGGGACTCAATTTCCCCAGCTCTGTCGTGTTTACTAAGCAATAACTTTGATCATACAGAGAATGACGCATACATATATCCACAGAGAGATAGACAGACGGACGGACGGACAGAAAGACAGAGACAGGGAACATATAACATATAATTTCGTTTATCATGTATGTAAACCATTTTGACAGTCAGTGCATTAGCTATTGAACACCACAACCAAAAAGACTCTTAATTCATTTGGAGCCTGAGAGTTTAAGTCACTGAAAACGAACTGAACTGATTTCCTGTGGATCTTGCCTCAGTGTTGAGATTTTACTTGTCCTAGTTAAACAGGACACGTTTTTATGTTCTATATATAGAGAGAGAGAGCTGGAGCTACTGTAGACATGAGCTGCATATGTACTGTAGGAAATGGCTGTATGTATTTAAGATGTAGAGTCTGCACTTGTATATCTAGCATCCTTGAGCTTAGTGTGTTCTGTATGTAGTATTCCGAACTAGATGACGTTTGCTTGAGTTTGTCTTAACATTGTCTTGATACATCGCAAACCAGGTGGAGATGTTGATGACTTTCATTTACACTCGGCAGTGTCTGGACTAAGTTGGTAAATTCTAACTAGCGTAGACCTCTGCTAAAGGAGAGACATTTAGCTCTACGTTGAACTGTGATATCGTTACAGCAATACATTATCTTGAAGCTGTTAAGACATCTGATACATAGATATATGTTTTTTTTTAACAATTCGTCCTATCAGCATGCACACTTCATGGGTTCCAGGTGGTTCACGGGTTCAATGTAGGTAATAGGGATTAAGGTGGTTCATGGGTTCAGGGTGGGTCATTGGTTCAAGGTGGGTCATTGGTTCAAGAAAGGTGGGCGTGTATTTCGAAACCATCTAACAATTTTCTAGAAATTGGAGACAGTTTATGTTAATCTTTGGGAAAAGAAAACAGTATCTAATTGGAAAAAAAATAAAAACTTTAGTTTCACCGTTAAATTTTCCAAAATTTAACCATCTTAAAATGACGTCGTTTTAGTTTGAACACCGGGTATTCCCGCACTCGACTCAAATGTTTCTGTTCAGTGAAGAGTTCCAGGAATAAATTAACGTACATAAACTGTGTGCGCACCATCTCGTGTAGAAATCATCAGCTGGTCTTTTAATAGAATAGCTGGATTGTGCAAAGCTCACTGCAACGATTGGAAAGACTCCTTGCAGTACTGAAGCTTTACAAGAACTAGATGATAAATAATAGACTGTTATCAGTTTTCAGCATTTGGTCTAGCGAGCTCTGGGCTGTAAAGAGGGTGGTTAATAAAAGCTGTAAGAGGCTGCATCTCAGAGCAACCAAATTTACTTTTCCCGAACTAGTGTCAGATAGGTCTACCCATTAGAACTGGGAGACTCAGAGGTTCACTTAAGAGACAGAAATTACTGTTAATAATTTACAACAGGATTCGAACCTTCGGATCGGATACCTAGCGTTTTACCACTCAGCCACCTATTCTGTATTATTATCCGTAACTTGACTCTACAGCCAATGATAAAGTGTTGTCTAAAGTCTGATCTAGAAAATAATTCTCTGTAGCCTCCTGACATTTCAGACGAAAACTTTCATTAAAACAATTTTTTATTTCCTGTTGCAGGCGAAGAAAATCGTAAGACGTTATAAGATATCTCCACTAGCGCCCCATAAAACATGTCGGCTATTGATTGACGGAGAAATAGCTGTAACCCGACTACAGTTACTCTCCTCTCTCTTTCTCCCTCCCTCTCTTTCTCTCCCTCCCTGACCCTTCCCTGTTCACCTAGCTGCTGTCGCCGGGCCGTTTCTACTTAGCGAAGTGTCGGCCTGTGTTACTTCTGCTTACCTTGTGTTCTGGTGTGTCACATTGGGTGTGCTGTGCTGTGGATGTGTCCGATACATTCCGTTGGATACTAATGTAACGGAAATTTAATATTTAGTGAATTTCATTAACCGATTGTGTGAGATAGTGTATGTGGCTACTCCGCCTAATTCAAACTTACTGGACTCTAAATAGATCTATGTAGACCTAGCTATCTATTTATTTAGAATCTAGCTAATATGGAATCACTTGTATATTCTTTAAAAATAATAAAAACGCACTACTTTTATCTTTCTTTTAAATGTTAGAAAGAAATGGGCATAAAAGTCTAGATCTATGTTCTAATTTCGGATTGTTATATAGCTCGTGAACACTTGTAGTCCTAGAGTTATGAGATATATATATTAGGTTACTTAGATCTCGTCCCTAGCTGTAACAAATGGACATGAAACTGTTGTTGTCAGTAAATGCCGTGTAGATATTTTGTAACTTTTATTAACTTGCTCTGTCCAACCACTCCCCCCGACTTTATAAGAGTTGTGGCCTCGACCTCCTACCTTCAGTCCTATTGGCTGCCTGATCAAGTAGTATGCGCGTTGGACTCTTTCACGGTGGTCCTCAGTTCGAATCCTGCCTTCGTGCCTGAACTAGATTAGGGCAAGGACATACTTATCTTGTTTCTAATTCAACGTGTACCATGAGATGCAGTGTAGTGCATTAGTTCGAAAATAGTTTTTCCAAGGACTTTGTTACTTAGTATTATTGGAACCTTTCTGCCATATATATCAATTAAAATGAAAGCTATTAGAATATCCCATGACACTCACACTGGCTCAGACCTTTGTCATTAGATCCGAATCCTTAAGCGTGAGCTATACACAATAGTTCCATTTAAGATGTTAGACACTAAAAAACAACAACATGTATTTAAACTAAGATGTTGCAAAGTAATGATCAGTATTAATATTAGAATTGAAAAGAAGTTATAACAGTTTTACGTGGGTGGATATCCATGTTGGATAACTTTTCATTTTTCTTCACACTTGTGTATCTTGTCCAAAGAGAACTAGATCTAGAAGTGACTGAAGTAAAGAGATGCCTGATCGAGTTCTATGCTCTCTGGACTATTATGACGGTGAAACCGACGTCTTGCAGGAGATTTGGGCTAGTTTGTAATACTCGTGGTCGAGGAGTGGTCAAGAATTTGAGCCAATGAGTTTCAGGTTCAAAGCGCGCTTCTCTGATGTCGGGATTTCTAGGAGGCCTCTGTGTCCACCTAACTCCAATGGATACCTGACATTTTTGGGGTCGTTGTGCTAGCCACATGAAACCCTCGTCCACCTTTGGCCATATATCTTTACATCATCTGCCCTAGAGCTGAGCTGTGTCCTTAGAATCTAGATCTATATGGTATGGTGGAAGCCTGCCTTGCTGTATAATGAGGCGGCTGTGGTTTACATCAATTACTTACATCCTACTTGTCTGCTGTACTGGCTCTGGCGGGAATATCAATAGTCTATTTATAGTCTAGCGACTCGTGTAACCAGCGGACGATATGGAAAAAAAATGTGGTTAGTCAGGTTAGGTGTATATCTGTCACTTGTAGATCTAGATTTAGTGTATGGAGAAAAGGTGTATT
>JAZGLO010003043.1:0-29177 GCA_036873155.1 Biomphalaria sudanica
AATAAGAGTGAAGGATAATGTACAAATAAGAGTGAAAGATAATGTACAAATAAGAGTGAAGGATAATGTACAAATAAGAGTGAAGGATGGTGTACAAATAAGAGTGAAAGATATTGTACAAATAAGAGTGAAGGATAGTGTACAAATAAGAGTGAAAGATAATGTACAAATAAGAATGAAAGAAAATGTACAAATAAGAATGAAAGATAATGTACAAATAAGAATGAAAGATAATGTACAAATAAGAATGAAAGATAATGTACAAATAGAAATGAAAGATAATGTACAAATAAGAGTGAAAGATAATGTACAAATAAGAATGAAAGATAACGTACAAATAAGCACACACATTTCGTCCCAACCCATGACGAAACTTTGAATCGCCATATTCCAAATTTCTCTCTCACAGCCACCATTATTACGCCAACTCCTTTAAGTTGGTCCTACATCATTGACATCAAGCAGAATGCGACAAACAAGAAAGAAATATACACATGAAAATACTTTTAAATGATAAAATTGTTCTAAAACTATACTTTGACGGGATCTCCTCCACTACTCTATCATTGCACTGCATTGTAAATTACAATCCAAACGTCTAACGTAGCAAAGAAAGAGTAATATCACTTAATGCATATTTGATTAATAGTCAGTACATTCGCATCACTATTTGTTTAACTTTATTCTGCAATAGACTATTACTAACATTGAAATTAACACCAGATATTAATCACACTCAGACGTAAACGATATATTAATGTATCATTAGGAACTCCCAAATGCTTCGCTGAGCAGGATTTTAACAATTCTAATACATGTTGTAAATAAAATAGGGTAAAGTTAATAAACTATATATACACTATAGAAACATACTTATGAAAGGTACAAATTAGTCCCAGGGGAGGTAAAAATAAACAAGGCAAGAGAGCTGTTAACTTTTGCGTTTTGTATTTTCTGAGATGATAAGCAAATAAAGTATTTATTCCTTTGAGACTTTACTCTAAAAAAAAGTATTTAATAAAACAAAATTAATCAAGAGATCGATCGTAAGAAGTGCTAATGAGATTTATAGCTACACATACAGCAGCTTGTTTTGTGTTGAAACCATGACATCTTAATGTCCACCATATTACGTTTTCTATTATTTATTTTCTATTATTTGATTATTTGATATAACAGAAGCCAGCAATATGAATGGTATCAAACATAAGCAGACATGTTACTAAAACATTCCGTGTCTAAAACCAGGCGACACACAGTCTTCTTACTACAAATGACGGTTAACTCCAACGGCCTGTTCTTGTCTCTAAGGGATATCTGTGCTAGAGTTGGCTGCCAATGGGAGAATAATACAAATGAAAATGAAATATTCTAATAGAAAGAAATGGAGATTGGGAGAGGGGAGGGTGGGAGTTACTTGAATGAGAACTGGGGGGGGGGATAGATGGTTCAAAAGAAAGGGAAAGGGGGGGGGGTAGATGTACAGAAGAGTAGAAAGACAAGAAAAGACATGTGACAAGAGAGTGGATAGCAAGCTAGAAACTGGGGGCTCAACCATGAGGAAGGCTGAGTGAGAAGGGAAAGAAGAGACATTAAAGAGTGAAAACAAGAGAAGGAAGAACAAGAGAAAGAAAGAATGAGAGAAAGAAAGGAAAAAAGAAAGAATGAGAGAAAGAGAGAAAGAAAGGATAAAAGAGAGAAAGAATGAGAGAAAGAAAGGATAAAAGAGAGAAAAAATGAGAGAAAGAAAGAATAAAAGGATAAAAGAGAGAAAGAATGAAAGAAAGAAAGAATACATTCCTAACCTTTTCTTTTACTTGTAATGTATCACTGAAGTCTCTATGTCAATAAATGTCCACTTGTTGCTATGGTAATGTCTTTCCTTCCTCTAGCGAGAGAACATATTTGTGTCCAACGAATGGATCATTTGTAACAGATCCTCGTTTTGAGTTTTTTGTTCCTCTTTACATCCTCACTAAGCTCCTCCCTAGATTCAAACAAAATACTGGACAATGGACAGAATAGGAAAGTGTTTGTGTGTGTGTGTGTGCGTGTGTGTGTGTGCGTGTTGTTGTTTTCGTGTTGTTGTTTTTCTGATGGCTTGAGACAATTTTAATTGCGTTATGATGAGACGACTACAAAATGTTTCAAGTCTCATTTTAATTTCTGTTTCAATCTCAAATAGCGGACACAATGTAGCAATGTTGGAGATCGTAAACAAAAAAATGTAAAAAATAAAATAATGAGAGAAACTCCTGTCGATAGTTCAATATTAAAAAGGTGTGTCAACAATTGGTCAAACATTTCTAAGCGCTTGTATTTCTTGTTACTGTGTCATCAAACTGCAATCAGCATTGAATCAGCATCCCAAACGCTGAGTAAGTCAATGACTACAACAGTGAAATGAAGTCACATTCAGACATATGAGACTAAGACTTATTCTTCAAATCTTAGTTATAACGCCCCTACTAGACGAACCTGAGTTCCTGAGTGCGATTCTCGGATTTTGAATTTTTGAGTTTCAGGATTTTTAGGAAGCCCCTGGCTCACCCTAACTCGAATGGGTGTGTTAGTCGTTGTGCTGGCCACATGCTCTTATAATATAAGAATAAGAGACAGGTTGCTTGTTAACTGTTGGCCAAAGAAACAGATGGCCTTAATATAATCTGCCCTATAGATTGCAAGGTCTGAAATGGGAACTTTTGTTTTAAAGTTCTGGTTCAATGTCTTCGTGTATCATTGCTACATTACTTTTTAGTCTTCTTTCTCTAGTTAGTTATTTTACTAACGGTTTAACTCTAGTCCTCTGTGAATAGTTGTTTGTTCTAAATCTTACTCTAGTCTCTTTTAGTTTTAAAACCATGTATGTCAGTGTGAACCAAAACAACCAACAAAAATCTTGCTCAAACAAAAAAATTTTTGTTTCAAGTCAAACGTTGACGATAAAATAAGAAACTAACATGATGATAAAAGAAGTGTGTGCTACAATCAAACTCAGAGGCGGCTCCTATGGGCTAGTCGAAGGTTCTAAGTATGAGTGGTATGCAATATCACTTCAGCAAATGTAATTAAAAAAAAAAAAACTTTTTCTTTAAAGTATCTAAATGGCCTCTAAACAAAACCGTAAATCCGTAAGCATAATCACATTTATTTGCGTTCCTACCATCACAGTTGATATCGTATTTCTCACATCGAAAAGTATTTCTTTTTCCTTTTCCAATTTTTTAAAAACTACTATATCACACACGAATGTAGAAGTTATTTTGCATTTTCGAAATCAATCAAAATAATTAATTACCAATAGTTAATGAACTAATTGGTTAGTTTTTAAAATTTATTCATATTTTGTTCTATATAATAAATAATTGTTTAAAGTTTCAACTTGATCCGAGAATGTCTTTGTGTGAAGTAAAGTGTTCAACTAATTTAAGGGACGAAACCCTAATATTTAGCCGGATCTGTGATGACTTCACTTGTTGGTCTCAAATCAAATAATTACTCACCAGTAATTAAATGAGAAATTGGTTAATTTTTTTTTTATTGATTCATGCTATACTAATAAATAATTGTGCACAGTTTCAACTTGATCCGAGAATGGATGTTGGAGAAATAACATGTTCAAACTTTTTACCAGACAGACAGAAAGGCAGACAGAGTGAGTTGTTATAAGCTTTGTGAAAATGGCAATGAACTTGTATAATATTCAATGAGCACCTACGCACACATACACTTGAGTTAAACATACCAACTAGAGTCAGTTTCTCTAGTTTAAGGTGACCTGATCAGGCCAGACCAAAGCCATGTGCAAGATGTCAGGAAAAGTAATTGATCGGAGAGCCGTTCGAATTTGGTAACTCTGAACAGGTCCCGCCTCCCCTAGAGTTTTATTTATTGTTTAACCCCAGACATATAGCTTGTGCCAAGTGTCTGTAACTAAATGCCCTTGTTAATTAATGAGATAGAGATATATCATAAGACAAGAGAGAATCCTGCCTACTCATGCTCTTTACTTTTTTTACTTTCCCGTTCAGGTCTCAGACCTTGATATCTATACTGCATATAATGTTAAGGTCATCTTTTTCTTAGGCCAACGATTAACGAGCACGGTGTCATGTGGTCAGCACAACGACCAACCGCTTACTTTCCCCAACTAAAGTCCCATTAAATTTGGATGCACTCAGGGGAGCCCTAAAAATCCCGAAATTTAAAATCACAGTCTTCACTGAGATTCGAACCTAGGACCTTAGATTCCGAAGCCAAGCGCTTTCCAGCTCAGGCACCATGCCCCTTGAACCCTAACTTAAAAATGCTAAAATCAAAACCTGGTAGAGCAGAGGCATATGATGGCCACGAATATTTGCTAGAAGGACTGAAGACGACAAAAATTTCTCTTTATCTCTCCCCCCTATGGCGAGGGACATGAAGCGGTTGCCCCACTCGCCACCCATAAGGCGGCCTCTCGCTGGAGGCATTTTTAGCGGCATCCGAAAGGGAAAAAGATGCTATTATTTTTGTGTGGCCTGTCCGTCCGTCTGTCCGTCCGTCCGTCCCGTTTAGATATCAGAAACTAGAAGAGAAATGAAAATCGGACATCATGATATTTGAGATCATTTACAGTTCTGATGCAACGGCTACTTTTTTCATTTCTGAATGCAAAAATTCTAATTTCTTAAATCACTTATGCAAGCATTTGTTTCATAAAAATACACCATTTTTACAACTATTCACTATTAATAGTAACAAACACTGGAGGCCTTATTTAGTAGGGGAACACTTTATTTACTATTTTTAACACATGTATGTAAATGGTTTTAGATTTTTGGTCAATACAATTGTATTGCAAAGTTATGTAAGTTCTGTCATACTAAATACTACATTTACAAGAAAAATGTTAACTTTTTTTTTAAAGAGAAAAATCTATTTACCATGCAAAAAAGTTGGACATAATTAAAAACAACAATGAATAAGTAGTTTTTCATATTATCGCGTAAACTGCAAATAATACATACACATGCAACACAAAACTAAAGGTATTTTTTTTATACGGAAATTTTTTTTTCTTGAGGCTTTGAATAAGAGACTGACCCTTTACAAAACAATTAATCAATTAGATACTCATTATAAGACATCTAACTTCACATTCACTTTCACCTATCCCTTGGTCTGCTGGACCTTTGGGGTACCGCACATGATCTGTCAACCTTCTTTCTCCATTCTTATCTGTCATATTCCTTTGATAGAATTTCATTATGATATTCTTTCTGAAAATTTTGATACCTGCCTTTTTTCCTGCCTGGGTAGACCACTTCGGGGGCCGATTTTGAGTTTGTGTTTCCACACAAACTGTCTTTGTAACCTTGTTTTGTTTTATGCTAGTGCCATTAGATCATGAATTGGGTTACTTGAATCAGCCATGAAAACTGATGGTTTAACAAAGTTTAAGTCTCTAACCGGCATGCACGACTAGATCAACACACCGATACGCCTAGGCATGGCTACGTCCAAGTGCTAGGCATGGCTACGTCCAAGTGCTAGGCATGGCTACGTCCAAGTGCTAGACATGGCACGTCCAAGTGCTAGGCAGGCTACGTCCAAGTGCTAGCATGCTACGCCAATTGCTAGGCATAGCTACGTCAAGTGCTAGGCATGGCTACGTCCAAGTGCGTAGGGGACGTAATTACCTTCTCTTTGGGAGGCACGTCTGTCATTGATCAGATTTGTTGCTACTGGGGCTGCTGCCGAGGTGGCAATAGACTTTGTGCGAGGACGTTTGGAGCATCGTCGTCTAATGAAACGTTTATCTTTCAGAATGACTTGATGTGTTCACTTGGCTGGATGTGTTCACTTGGCTGGATGTGTTCACTTGGCTGGATGTGTTCACTTGGCTGGATGTGTTCACTTGGCTGGATGTGTTCACTTGGCTGGATGTGTTCACTTGGCTGGATGTGTTCACTTGGCTGGATGTGTTCACTTGGCTGGATGTGTTCACTTGCTGGATGTGATCACTTGGCTGATGTGTTCACTTGGCTGATGTGTTCACTTGGCTGGATGTGTTCACTTGCTGGATGTGTTCACTTGCTGGATGTACTGTTGGCTTGATGTGTTCACTTGGCTGGATGTGTTCACTTGCTTGATGTGTACTGTTGGCTTGATGTGTTCACTTGGCTGATGTGTTCACTTGGCTGGATGTGTTCACTTGGCTGGATGTGTTCAGTTGGCTTGATGTGTACTGTTGGCTTGATGTGTTCACTTGGCTTGATGTGTACATTTGGCTTGATGTGTACTGTTGGCTTGATGTGTTCACTTGGCTGGATGTGTTCAGTTGGCTTGATGTGTACTGTTGGCTGGATGTGTTCACTTGGCTGGATGTGTTCAGTTGGCTTGATGTGTACTGTTGGCTTGATGTGTTCACTTGGCTTGATGTGTACATTTGGCTTGATGTGTACTGATGGCTTGATGTGTTCACTTGGCTGGATGTGTTCAGTTGGCTTGATGTGTATTGTTGGCTTGAGGTGTACTATTAGCTTGAAGTGTACTACTGGCTTGATGTGTAGGACTATTGTTGGCTTGATGTGTACTGTTTACTAGTTGGCTTGATGTGTGTACTATAATACTATAATCTTTATATAATATTAAACTTTGCGGGCCATTAACTCCTTGTATTTATTTTTTGAGAACCTCTTAGAATGTGATCAAAACGAGTCTTCGATTTTTAAACCTTCCTATGTAGATGTTCCCATGCAAAATGTCAAGGTCAGCTAAGAAGTTGCCAACTGTCACATGTTGTCAAGACGTACGTGCTGGCTAGAGAGTAGCTAGACATCCCACTGTGCTGGGTTGTGATCGGCTCAGTTGGCGGCACTGACAGTGATGACAGTAGCACTCCAACTAGTGACCTTTACTCTAATGTCTCACTTAACATCTTCCGGTCGGTGTGGTATGTGCTTGCAAGGTACTCCATGTGTTCACTAGTAGATCTCTAGTTTAGTCATCCGTACCATAAAGACTCACATTAAGTAGAAGGTGCTATAACGTCAGAATGTAGTGTGATCTCAGAATTAGAAAGAGGCTCTCAGTTCAATACTGGATGTAGTATTTCCACTCTATATCTTGCTGACCATTCCTATATTTAGTATTCCCATTGTATATCTCGCTGACCATTCCTAGATGTAGCATTCCCATTAAATATCTCGCTGACCATTCCTACATTCCTAGATGTAGTATTCACTTTGTATATCTCGCTGACCATTCCTAGAGGTTCTATTCCCTTTGTATATTTTGCTGACCATTCCTATATGTTCTATTCCCTTTGTATATCTCGCTGACCATTCCTAGATGTTCTATTCCCTTTCTATATGTCGCTGACCATTCCTAGAGGTTCTATTCCTTTTGTATATCTCGCTGACCATTCCTATATGTTCTATTCCCTTTCTATATCTTGCTGACCATTCCTAGAGGTTTTATTCCCTTTATATATCTCGCCGACCATTCCTAGAGGTTCTATTCCCTTTGTATATCTCGCTGACTATTCCTAGATGTTCTATTCCCTTTGTATATCTTGCTGACCATTCCTAGAGGTTTTATTACCTTTGTATATCTCGCTAACCATTCCTAGAGGTTCTATTCCCTTGTATATCTCGATAACCATTCCTAGATGTTCTATTCCCTTTGTATATCTCGCTGACCATTCCTAGATGTTCTATTCCCTTTGTATATCTCGCTGACCATTCCTAGAGGTTTTATTCCCTTTGTATATCTCGCTGACCATTCCTAGAGGTTCAATTCCCTCTGTATATCTCGCTAACCATTCCTCCATGTTCCTTCTTTTATACCACAAAAGTATAACTTGGTGCTTGCAAGATCTGCTTTTTTTTTCTTTTGCATTTTCTCTAGCTTAATACAGTGGACATTAGAGAGAAATAGGTTGTCCATTGACAAAATAAAAACATAGTGAACAATAGAGAGTAAAAGACTATCCATTGACAATATGAATACATGGTGAACAAAAGAGAAAAATAGACTATCCATTGACTATATGAAAACATACAAAACATGGTGAACAAAAGAAAGTAATAGACTATCCATTAAATATATGAGAACACAATAAACAAAAAGAAAGTAATAGACTTTCCATTGACTATATGAGTACACAGTGAACAAAATAAAGTAATAGACTTTCCATTGACTATATGAAAACATAGTGAACAAAAGAGAGTAATAGACTATCCATTAACTATATGAAAACATAGTGAACAAAAGAAAGTAATAGACTATCCATTGACTATATGAGAACACAGTGAACAAAAGAAAGTAATAGACTTTCCATTGACTATATGAAAACATTGTGAACAAAATAGAGTAATAGACTATCCGTTAACTATATGAAAACATAGTGAACAAAAGAGAGTAATAGACTATCCATTGACTATATGAAAACATAGTGAACAAAAATTAGTAATAGACTATCAATTGACACTATAAAAACATAGTGAACAAAAGAGAGTAATAGACTATCCATTGACTATATAAAAACATAGTGAACAAAAGAGAGTAATAGACTATCCATTGACTATATGAGAACACAGTGAACAAAAGAAAGTAATAGACTTTCCATTGACTTTATGAAAACATAGTGAACAAAAGAGAGTAATAGACTATCCATTGACTATATGAAAACATAGTGAACAAAAGAGAGTAATAGACTATCCATTGACCATCTGAGAACACAGTGAACAAAAGAAAGTAATAGACTTTCCATTGACTATATGAAAACATAGTGAACAAAAGAAAGTAATAGACTATCCATTGACTATTTGAAAACTTAGTGAACAAAATAAAGTAATAGACTTTCCATTGACTACATGAAAACATAGTGGACAAAAGAGAGTAATAGACTATCCATTGACTATATGAAAACATAGTGAACAAAAGAAAGTAATAGACTATCCATTGACAATATGAGAACACAGTGAACAAAAAAAAAGTAATAGACTTTCCATTGACTATATAAAAACATAGTGAACAAAAGAGAGTAATAGACTATCCGTTAACTATATGAAAACATAGTGAACAAAAGAGAGTAATATACTATCCATTGACTATATGAAAACATAGTGAACAAAAGTGAGTAATAGACTATCCATTGTTTATATGAAAACATAGTGAACAAAAGAGATTAATAGACTATCCATTGACTATAGTAAAACATAGTGAACAAAAGAGAGTAATAGACTATCCATTGACTATATGAGAACACAGTGAAAAAAAGAAAGTAATAGACTATCCATTGACTATATGAGAACACAGTGAACAAAAAAAGTAAAAGACTTTCCATTGACTATATGAGAACACAGTGAACAAAAGAAAGTAATAGACTATCCATTAACTATATGAGAACACAGTGAACAAAAAAAGTAATAGACTTTCCATTGACAATATGAGAACACAGTGAACAAAAGAAAGTAATAGACTATCCATTGACTATATGAAAACATAGTAAACAAAAGAGAGTAATAGACTATCCATTGACTATATGAAAACATAGTGAACAAAAGAGAGTAATAGACTATCCATTGATTATAGTAAAACATAGTGAACAAAAGAGAGTAATAGACTATCCATTGACTATATGAGAACACAGTGAACAAAAGAAAGTAATAGACTATCCATTGACTATATGAGAACACAGTGAACAAAAAAAGTAATAGACTTTCCATTGACTATATGAGAACACAGTGAACAAAAGAAAGTAATAGACTATCCATTGACTATATGAGAACATAGTGAACAAAAGAAAGTATTAGACTATCCATTCACTATATACAAACATAGTGAACAAAAGAGAGTAATAGACTATCCATTGACTATTTGAGAACACAGTTAACAAAAGAAAGTAATAGTCTATCCATTGACTATATGAAAACATAGTGAACAAAAGAGAGTAATAGACTATCCATTGACTATATGAAAACATAGTGAACAAAAGAGAGTAATAGACTATCCATTGACTATATGAGAACACAGTGAACAAAAGAAAGTAATAGACTATCCATTGACTATAGTAAAACATAGTGAACAAAAGAGAGTAATAGACTATCCATTGACTATATAAAAACATAGTGAACAAAAGAGAGAAATAGACTTTCCATTGACTATATAAAAACATAGTTAACAAAAGAGAGAAATAGACTATACATTGACTATATGAGAACACAGTGAACAAAAGAAAGTAATAGACTATCCATTGACTATATGAGAACATAGTGAACAAAAGAAAGTATTAGACTATCCATTGACTATATACAAACATAGTGAACAAAAGAGAGTAATAGACTATCCATTGACTATTTGAGAACAGTTAACAAAAGAAAGTAATAGTCTATCCATTGACTATATGAAAACATAGTGAACAAAAGAGAGTAATAGACTATCCATTGACTATATGAAAACATAGTGAACAAAAGAGAGTAATAGACTATCCATTGACTATATGAGAACACAGTGAAAAAAAGAAAGTAATAGACTATCCATTGACTATATAAGAACACAGTGAACAAAAGAAAGTAATAGACTATCCATTGACTATATGAGAACACAGTGAACAAAAGAAAGTAATAGACTATCCATTGACTATATAAGAACACAGTGAACAAAAGAAAGTAATAGACTATCCATTGACAATATGAGAACACAGTGAATAAAAGAAAGTAACAGACTATCCATTGACTATATGAGAACACAGTAAACAAACGAAAGTAATAGACTATCCATTGACTATATGAGAACACAGTGAACAAAATAAAGTAATAGACTTTCCATTGACTATATGAAAACATAGTGAACAAAAGAGAGTAATAGACTTTCCCTTGACTGTATTAAAACATAGTGAACAAAAGAAAGTAATAGACTATCCATTGACTATATGAAAACATAGTGAACAAAAGAGAGTAATAGACTTTCCATTGACTATATGAGAACACAGTGAACAAAAGAAAGTTAAAGACTATCCATTGACTATATGCAAACATAGTGAACAAAAGAGAGTAATAGACTTTCCATTGACTATATGAGAACACAGTGAACAAAAGTAAGTTAAAGACTATCCATTGACTATATGAAAACATAGTGAACAAAAGAGAGTAATAGACTATCCATTGACTATATAAAAACATAGTGAACAAAAGAAAGTAATAGACTATCCATTGACTATATGAGAACACAGTGAACAAAAGAAAGTAATAGACTTTCAATTGACTATATGAGAACACAGTGAACAAAAGAAAGTAATAGACTATCCATTGACTATATGAGAACACAGTGAACAAAAGAAAGTCATAGACTTTCCATTGACTATATGAGAACACAGTGAACAAAAGAGAGTAATAGACTTTCCATTGACTATATGAGAACACAGTGAACAAAAGAAAGTAATAGACTATCTATTGACTATATGAAAACATAGTGAACAAAAGAGAGTAAAAGACTATCCATTGACTATATGAAAACATAGTGAACAAAAGAGAGTAAAAGACTATCAATTGACTATATGAGAACACAGTGAACAAAACAAAGAAATAGACTATCCATTGACTATATGAGAACACAGTGAACAAAAGAAAGTAATAGACTATCTATTGACTATATGAAAACATAGTGAACAAAAGAAAGTAATAGACTTTCCATTGACTATATGAGAACATAGTGAACAAAAGAAAGTAATAGACTATCCATTGACTATATGAAAACATAGTGAACAAAAGAAAGTAATAGACTTTCCATTGACTATATGAGAACACAGTGAACAAAAGAAAGTAATAGACTATCCATTGACTATATGAGAACACAGTGAACAAAAGAAAGTAATAGACTATCCATTGACTATATAAGAACACAGTGAACAAAAGAAAGTAATAGACTATCCATTGACAATATGAGAACACAGTGAACAAAAGAAAGTAACAGACTATCCATTGACTATATGAGAACACAGTAAACAAACGAAAGTAATAGACTATCCATTGACTATATGAGAACACAGTGAACAAAATAAAGTAATAGACTTTCCATTGACTATATGAAAACATAGTGAACAAAAGAGAGTAACAGACTTTCCCTTGACTGTATTAAAACATAGTGAACAAAAGAAAGTAATAGACTATCCATTGACTATATGAAAACATAGTGAACAAAAGAGAGTAATAGACTTTCCATTGACTATATGAGAACACAGTGAACAAAAGAAAGTTAAAGACTATCCATTGACTATATGCAAACATAGTGAACAAAAGAGAGTAATAGACTTTCCATTGACTATATGAGAACACAGTGAACAAAAGTAAGTTAAAGACTATCCATTGACTATATGAAAACATAGTGAACAAAAGAGAGTAATAGACTATCCATTGACTATATAAAAACATATTGAACAAAAGAAAGTAATAGACTATCCATTGACTATATGAGAACACAGTGAACAAAAGAAAGTAATAGACTTTCCATTGACTATATGAGAACACAGTGAACAAAAGAAAGTAATAGACTATCCATTGACTATATGAGAACACAGTGAACAAAAGAAAGTCATAGACTTTCCATTGACTATATGAGAACACAGTGAACAAAAGAGAGTAATAGACTTTCCATTGACTATATGAGAACACAGTGAACAAAAGAAAGTAATAGACTATCCATTGACTATATGAGAACACAGTGACCAGAAGAAAGTAATAGACTTTCCATTGACTATATGAGAACACAGTGAACAAAAGAGAGTAATAGACTTTCCATTGACTATATTAAAACATAGTGAACAAAAGATAGTAATAGACTTTCCATTGACTATATGAGAACACAGTGAACAAAAGAGAGTAATAGACTTTCCATTGACTATATGAGAACACAGTGAACAAAAGAAAGTAATAGACTATCCATTGACTATATGAGAACACAGTGACCAGAAGAAAGTAATAGACTTTCCATTGACTATATGAGAACACAGTGAACAAAAGAGAGTAATAGACTTTCCATTGACTATATTAAAACATAGTGAACAAAAGATAGTAATAGACTATCCATTGACTATATGAGAACACAGTGAACAAAAAAAGTAATAGACTATCCATTGACAATATTAGAACACAGTGAACAAAAGAGAGTAATAGACTATTCATTGACTATATAAAAACATAGTGAACAAAAGAGAGTTATAGACTTTCCATTGACTATATGAGTACACAGTGAACAAAAGAAAGTAATAGACTTTCCATTGACTATATGAGAACACAGTGAACAAAAAAAGTAATAGACTATCCATTGACTATATGAAAACATAGTGAACAAAAGAGAGTTATAGACTTTCCATTGACTATATGAGAACACAGTGAACAAAAGAAAGTAATAGACTTTCCATTGACTATATGAAAACATAGTGAACAAAAGAGAGTAATAGACTATCCATTGACTATATGAAAACATAGTGAACAAAAGAGAGTAATAGACTTTCCATTGACTATATGAGAACACAGTGAACAAAAGAGTTTCACTAGTAGGTTTACATAAATGATGAAGTACTACGGAAACTCATTTCGTCTGAGATCGTGATACTTAACTAGTGGTTTTACTGACATGTTTAATTTAATACATTGTAATTCTTATGTTTCAAGCTTACTTTAGTCCTCCACTGTAAAGCTTTGTTCTACTATTTGTCCTTTTTTGTAACGCTTAGTCCTGTTTTTTGTCTATTTTCGTAACGCTTTGTCCTCTTATTTCCCCCCCCCCTTTTGTAAGATTTCGTTCACCTTTTTGCCCTTCTCTGGTCAAACCGTTGTCCGGCAAACCTACGCCGCTAACCCTTCTCTGGTCAAACCGTTGTCCGTCAAACCTACGCCGCTAACCCTTCTCTGGTCAAACCGTTGTCCGTCAAACCTACGCCGCTAACCCTTCTCTGGTCAAACCGTTGTCCGTCAAACCTACGCCGCTAACCCTTCTCTGGTCAAACCGTTGTCCGTCAAACCTACGCCGCTAACCCTTCTCTGGTCAAACCGTTGTCCGTCAAACCTACGCCGCTAACCCTTGGAGAAAGAAAGAGTTTTGCTACATGTGTATTGTATATCCCGATGGGCAGGAAATGAAAACGTGGCTTTTTTTTTTCCTATTGATATGTAACAAATCTTTGGTCTCTGGTCCTTATAGAGATGACCTCAGAGTAATATTCCAGAGAGCAAAAGCCATTCTAACGATTTCAGATGACTTTTTTATTCTAGCACAAAAACAGTTTAAGAACCATTTCTTTCCTCCTGCCAACTCAGCAACAGGGAGCTGAAAAAAAAGGAAATTGTGTCCCAGCGTGATAGTCTCGGCCTGGTCCACACACCGCAAACCTCCCGTCTCCCCCCTACCCCCCCTCTCCGTCGTTTCCATACACACAGTCTAACCGCATGTTGGCGGTACTCTCGCTTCCAGCCATCTCTCGGTGAGCCTGTCGTCTGATGACTCGTTATCAACACAATCATTGTGTCTTCAAGGAAATTCTTATATTTCAACGGAAGGATTTCGTTTTGTTATTCTCACATTTTTTGTTTGTATAAGTACTTTTTGAAATGTTGATCAGACAATTTTTTTTTTTTTTTAATGTAAATTTTTTTTCCCATACCTATTACTATTAAAGTTTTTTATTAAATTGTTATGTTGTACAAGTTAATATTCAGAAATATATTTTCTATTTGTAACACTTTATAGTTTTTAGTTTTTATATCACAATGATGTTTAAAATTATTTTTTATTGATTACAATGATGTAAGTGTATCCTCCATTGTGGTATAACAAAGCTGTTTGTTAGCAGACAATTTTTAGTTTAATTATAACTTCGGGGACGATATTTTTAGCAGCCCCCGAAAATGGGAAAAGACGCTATTAGTTTTGTGTGGAATGTCTGTCCGTCCGTCCGTATCGTTTAGATCTCGTAAACTAGAAAAGATAGTGAAAATCTGACACCATAATATTTTAGATCATTTAAAGTTCTGATGCAATGGCTACTTTATTTTTCTGAAAGAGAAAAATCTAATTTTTTAAATCGCGTATGCAAGCAGTTTGTTCATAAAAATACACCACTTTTACAACCATTCACTATTAATAGTAACAAACACGGGAGGCTCTATGGAAGGGGAGATTACTATTCACCATATTTTTTTACATATTTATGCAAATGGTTTAATATTTTTTGTCAAAACATTTTTTATTACATTTGTATTGATAAGTTATGTAAGTTCTGTCATACTTACTAACTATATTTACACACAAAAAAAAAGTTTTCTTTTTTTTTTAAAGAGAAAAAATCTATTTAGTATGCATATAAGTTGGACATAATTTAAAACAACAATTAATAAGTAGTTTTTCATAATATCACGTGAACTACATCAAGGCAGCAGTAATATAGTACACGTAACTATTCACATCTAACTTCACATTCACTTTCCAATATCCTTTGGTCTGCTAGAACGCTGGGGCACCACACAAGATCAGTCAACCTTCTTTCCCAATTCTTCTCTGTCATTTGACTTTGATAGAATTTCATTCTGATGTTCTTTCTGAAAATATTGAAATCAGCCCTGGACCATGGCCCCCCCAATATTGACACTGTCATCATGGCCTCACACAACATAAAGCAGCGCTATGGCACCCCTGTAATAATGCAGTGGGTACCGAGTCACATAGGTGTGACTGGCAACACTATTGCAGACTCCTATGCGCCCACCAGGGAGGGCTAATTCCATCAACTGAACAGGCTGTAAGTTTTCATCATGCCCTGGCTATAATTCAAAAAACAAAAATGGAAAAGTGGTTTGAGTGCTTGGACAAGTCCCAAAAAAGCCCGTGGAGTCTGGAGCGCATGAGGCGCCCTGACCACACTTCCCCGTGGCGGAGGGTGTCCAGGCTTGAGCAAGCTATTATAGCACAGTGCAGGACAGGCCACTGTCCTGTTGACTATATTTCTCACGGCTATGGCCAAATTTCGCTTCACGGTGCCCTCGCTGCGGGGAGGAAGACGAAACCGTGCCTCATATTCTGTTTTTACTGCCCCAGACTTGCTGATCTTCGCCTCGACAGGTCTGGGAAACTAAAAATTCTCGACCTGTATTGTGACATATACGCACTACGCAAGACAGCAGGGTTTCTGTCCAGGGCTTTTGCAAGAGAGGATTTGAGCCTCTCAAGCTCTCACTCAAATGGAGTTTGATGATGATGATGATGATTTTTACCTGCCTTGGTGGACCACTTCGGCGCCGATTTTGAGTTTGTGCTTACACACAAACTGTCTTTGAAACCTTGTTTATTTAGAGTTTGTCCTAATCGGAAAGAAAGGTGTGGGATGGCGCTACCAGTTCAAATCCTGACTTGAGCTGAGCTTGAGCTGAGTTGTGTTTGCTGAGAGTCTAAATGCAGCATTGAAACCTTCGCCAAGATATATTCCCTTTCCCCCCACCCCAACTAGTCTACAAAAGAGATTGGGCCAGAGTGCACTGAGCTTACTACAGCATAAAAGTTGCGCTGTAAGACTTTTACAAACTTGAAAAGGGCTCTAGAGTCATATCTTGACTTTATACATACAATCTATGTTACAGTAGGAGTAGTTTGTGCCCATGTTATTAATTCACTAATGTCATACTTTCTTTTCATAATTATTAGCCTGTTTTTTTTTCATTATAACAAACTTACCTTTATGTAAATGTTTTAGTTTAGGCAAAGGTATTTCGTATTTTTCAATCGGTCGGAAATGTGTATTTTTGATGTGCTAACAGTTTATATTTGGACAAAAAAAAAATATTTTCTTCTTTTATTTTTCATGTCAAATACGAAATGGAGAATAAATTCTCCGTACTGCAAGGATAAATCTAAATAGAAAAAAAGAAATATTTATATTGCTCGCATAATCCACTGTTAGAATAAATCAAAAGCCAGGAAAACCAATGACTTAACAGAGTTTAAGTTATTGAGTAACATATGGAACTAGTTTGACCTAGGGATACGCGTAGGACGTAATCATTTCCTTTTCGTCTGTATTATTAGGTAAGATAAGAAAGTCTGATACGAAATTCAACTCTTACTTTTGATTATAAACTGTAGATTTATTTTTTGCATTTAAAATTTTGAGTCTACAGTAATATTATAAAACCTGAAATCAGTGAGTGGTAAAAATTGCAGTACAAAATTTTGAGCCCCAGGATAACTTTTAATCCCATTAAAATATATTTAGAATTGTCTTCCTTTTTACTATTTTTACTATTTGTGGTTAACTTAGTGCTATATCAACTTAATTAAAGGCATACAAAAATGTTACTTCGTGTATGTACGTAACTTATATAAGCTTTCAAGTGTGGTGACATTTAAAACAGATTAACAGACAGACAGACGATAGATAGATAGATAGATAGATAGATAGATAGATAGATAGATAGATAGATAGATAGATAGATAGATAGTCTTACTGATATACTCCCCCTTGTTACTTTCTTATATTTCCCTGTATTCCTGCTCACGACCTGGTCTGGTTCACGTCTGTAAGTCTGTAACTCATTGTGTCCATGCATTTATTAGCAGGCGTAAGAACTCTTTGATTTGTGAATGCTACAAAATGTCGCCGCGCTCGCCCCACACATACACTCCCACATATTAAATATAGATATGTACACACACGTGCTATTTTTTATTGCCTGTATTTACAAAGCCTCTATCAACTCACTCTGTCTGTTTGTCTGGTAAAAAGTTTGTACACGTTATTCCTCCCACACCCAATCTCCGATTAAGTGGAAACTGTCTACAATTATTCATTGTCGTATACAATACATGAATAGATTAAAACAAATTTACCAACTAGTCAATTAATTGCTGGTAATAAATTATTTTGTTTGATACCAACAAGGGAAATAAACCTCCAGCATTCACATATATGTCTAAATATGTAGGGTTTGGTCTCCTAAGATATTTGTATAAGTTATTTCTCCCATACCCAGTCTCGAACCAAGATGAAACTTTAAACAATTATTTACTGTACCTAACAAAACGTGAATCAATTGAAGAAACAACCAATTAGTCAACTAATTATCGCTAATTAATTATTTTGTTTGATATCGAATAAGGGGAAATAACTTCTACATTATTGAGAGATAAATTTGAAGGTGCGAAGTTCTTTTCTTTGATCAACTTCTTTTATAAAAAAAAAGATTTTTGTTTTACTTTTGCTTGTTTATTGTATACATTCATTTGTTATTGTGAATTATCTCTCTAGAACGTAATAGGCTGCCTGGTCGTAGGCTTTGCCCTCTGGACTCTCGTATCGATAGTCCTGGGTTCGAACTCTGCTTGCCGCAGCCTTTACCGTCCTACGAGAGGTTTGGGTTATTCTTGAATTTTGAATGAACATCTAAATTATTCTAAAAGGTAAACTAAAACACACAGACCAATGAACCAAAACTCTGGACAGTCGTAGGTCTATTTCAGTCTACTTCACCTACATGTACTCGTAGATTTGAAAAACATTTTGAGATCGATGGAGATTGTGTCTACATCCAGAACGAACATTTCTACAGTTGTCATTTTATTTTTGAATCGTTTTATCGAGATTTCTTTTGATCAAAATGTGATTAGCTTGTGTAATAGACATGTATGTAGTTATTGCAAAATTCTACTCCAGGGTCACAAGACTCCGGCAATATGAGAACATGTCTTCCTAGTTACTCTTGAGTTCCACGAGATATTTGAATTGATCTTTTGAAAAATACACGACAAAAGGCAAAATAGAACAAGCAAAATACAAAATAAAAATAATGTTTAAATAAAAACAAAGCTTATATTAAGTGTAGTTGGATCAGTCATGTCATTAAATTTGTAGCAGATCTAGACTAACAATAATAAATCTGTCCGATTAGAAATATTGCAACAAAGTATTTTTATGTATCGTTTTTTTTTAGCTCAATTTCTTTTTTTTTTTACCTTTCTCAATACGCTATGAATATGCTCCTACCACTTTTCTCAATACGCTATGAATATGATCCTACCACTTTTCTCAATACGCTATGAATATGATCCTACCACTTTTCTCAATACGCTATGAATATGCTCCTACCACTTTTCTCAATACGCTATGAATATGCTCCTACCACTTTTCTCAATACGCTATGAATATGCTCCTACCACTTTTCTCAATACGCTATGAATATGATCCTACCATTTTTCTCAATACGCTATGAATATGATCCTACCACTTTTCTCAATACGCTATGAATATGCTCCTACCACTTTTCTCAATACGCTATGAATATGATCCTACCACTTTTCTCAATACGCTATGAATATGATCCTACCACTTTTCTCAATACGCTATGAATATGCTCCTACCACTTTTCTCAATACGCTATGAATATGATCCTACCACTTTTCTCAATACGCTATGAATATGATCCTACCACTTTTCTCAATACGCTATGAATATGCTCCTACCACTTTTCTCAATACGCTATGAATATGCTCCTACCACTTTTCTCAATACGCTATGAATATGCTCCTACCACTTTTCTCAATACGCTATGAATATGCTCCTACCACTTTTCTCAATACGCTATGAATATGATCCTACCACTTTTCTCAATACGCTATGAATATGATCCTACCACTTTTCTCAATACGCTATGAATATGCTCCTACCACTTTTCTCAATACGCTACGAATATGATCCTACCACTTTTCTCAATACGCTATGAATATGCTCCTACCACTTTTCTCAATACGCTATGAATATGCTCCTACCACTTTTCTCAATACGCTATGAATATGCTCCTACCACTTTTCTCAATACGCTATGAATATGATCCTACCACTTTTCTCAATACGCTATGAATATGATCCTACCACTTTTCTCAATACGCTATGAATATGATCCTACCACTTTTCTCAATACGCTATGAATATGATCCTACCACTTTTCTCGACCAGTTTGAAATGGGTGTGGGGAGAACGGGGTATCTGGGTGATCGCTTTTTAAATGTTTTTTTTTTAAGTACCAACCTGAATTTGAACTCGTAGGCCTTGTTTCTCAAGCCAACACAGTAACCACTCTGCTAGGGATGAGCTTATGAACAAGGAAGATTGTATAGTTACCTATTGTTTCTATTTCATGTTTGTGTTCACTAAACCTCAGACGACGACCTATAAAGGAAACTAATTCAGCATATACCACCACTTCAGTCAAGTACAATTTCTTTCCCTTGTTCGAGATAGGAAACAAAATAATCTATTACCAAAAATTAATGAACTAATTGATTCTGATGTTGTCAGGTAATAGAAATATTGTGCGAAATTTCAGCTTGATCCAAGATTGGGCGCGGGAGAAATAACGTTTACTAACTTTTTACTAGACAGATTGAGTTGATTTTAAATTTTAACCCCCCGTCAGTGGTGTTTGATGCTAAAAAATACATCTTCAGTGTAAGAAAAAAGGCAAATTATACACTCAAAATGCTATGAGCGTTGTCAAAAGGGGTTTGAGTTTAAACCCCTCTCAATATAAAAAAAATCAAATTACACACTAATATTATTTGAGCGTAGCCAATCCAATTGGGGGTTTTCAGTTTAAACCCCTCTCCTACAGATGGCTTTATTTAAAAGTTTAAAACCCCTCCAGATGGTTTTGAGTTTAAAATCCCCTTACAGAGCGTTTTGAGGTGGAAAACCTCTATCTTTAATATTATTCTAAAGCAAACTACAGTTACTAAATTATATTACCGTAGCTAAATGGGGTTTTGAATTTAAAAGAAAACAACAACTCCAGAGAATTTTTAGTTTAAAACCCCCAACAGATGATTTTGACGATAAAACTTCCCTTTTCGATATAAATCTAAAGCAAACTACATTCACTTAATTCCAAGAGCGTATTCAATAGAGGTTACACATTTCTACCAGAGGCAGGGCTCCCTTAATAAAGTGCAGTGAATAGTCATCTGCCGAAATTGAAAAAACACTAAATGTGGCTCAACAAAGATGACTAAGACAGATTTTAGGAGTCAGTTATAGAGATCTGGTCTAAATCAAGAAAATCCTATGCCGAACTTGGAGTCGACTCCTTAGTAAGATTGTGACAAAGCGTCTCATGTGATTTGCGGGACATGTTCTCCGACAAAATGAATTAGGCATAAGAGTTGCGATGACATCCTAGTACAACTTGGCGCCACACATTCATGGAGGTCCTAAGAGCAGGTGGGAAGAGGCTTCAGACATTACCAGTGACAGGTTTTTGTGGAAACAGCTTGACGGCAAATGCGCCGAACGGCGCGGCAGGGTCTAAGTCAGTAAGAATAGCACGTTAGGTTTTTGAAATAAAACTTTTTAATAGCAGGAAAATGCACTGTAGATACCTCAGAATATGCATTTTGTTGGCTTTCAATACCAGAAATAGTGCTTGGCGGCGGGGCTTCGCCCCGCGCTGGGGAAACTTCTTGTGTTTCCCCAGACCCCCTTGCTGGAAGTAGCGGGTGTTCTACAATTTTTCCACTAACTCCAGGAAGAACCTATTCTAGGGCACAATAAACGTCTACCGAAAGAATGAAAGGTCAGAATGTAATGAAGATTGTCTACACACACACACACACATAAATACTTTTAAATATTTTTTTTCGCGGAGGGGGGAGGGGGTCGGGGGGAGAAAAAATCCCCCCCAAAACTCTCCCCCCCCCCCGAAAAAAATCCTGGCTACGCCCATGTGATTGGCTATTTAAAGTTATAGACCTAGTCTTTAAATTTTACTTTTTTTTTGTCCTCCTTTGTAAGTCTTTGTCCTCCGTGTCCTCCTCTTATGGACTTCTCTGGTAGCCCTCAGACTAGCTCGTCTCAAATCTAGCACTCGAATTGTGTTCCAATATTTCTTTCAATACAGACATTTTTTATTTATATAACACAATGCCCTAGAACTTATCTATATTATTGTGACATACAAAGGAACGAAGAGTGCGTTAAAATAAACAAACACAGAATAGGGTCTACATGTCAAACGTTTTTTTAAAGAAACTATTTCTTTTTTCACACCGAGTTGCTGTTACTTTCAACACGGTTTAATTCGGACTTTTATGACAAAAAGGTTTTGTGTTGTCTTTTTTGTTTCCCATTTGATTGAATTTCTTTACCAAGTCCATAAAACAAAGCTTGTAGGATGTTTAGCTGTCAGGTCAAAGCTGGTCTATAAGCTGGAGCAAGTACAATAAGGTCACCTCTTTTGACATGTCTAAGTCAACAACTAAGTCAAGTACACCTCTTTTGGCATGTCTAAGTCAACAACTAAGTCAAGTACACCTCTTTTGGCATGTCTAAGTCAACAACTAAGTCAAGTACACCTCTGTCTATGCTCTACTGTCACGATGATACATTCTTTAATAAATTGACATTAAGCCAATGGATTAGAGAACAAAATCACAAAAAACATTGATCAGAGCCAGAGATACATTTTGTTCTTGTAAAACTATTCTCCTGACTTTGAATTCCTTTGGTCTTGATAATTAACGCAGTTTTTGTTTTTCTGTTCCTACTGTTGGCCTGACACGTTCCTCTTTGTCCATTGAAGTTGTTAAGCTGGAACTAAAAAAAATCATGAATTTCAAGTTAAAATCTTGTACATAGTAGGAAGCCGAGTTTGTCTCTGTTCACCAATAAAATAGGATTGTTGAGTTGACCATAGTATCTAATAGTAAACATACAATAGGGCATGTATTTATTTTAGTATTTTATATTCTTTGTTTAAAAGGTGAAATTATCTCTATTTGTTGTTTGGTGACAGTGTCACATTCTATAATGCTACTTCCTTCAATTGGAACACACTGCTTGTCAGAAGAGTTGTGTTTTTTTTTAAATAAAAGTTGATCTGAATCTATGCAGCAGTCTTTTTCGTTCGACCTTAGACGTAATGAAGGTCAATAGTTGGAGCCTCCCCTCCCTCGGGCTACTCTCTCTAAATTAACCTTCACGTGTCCAGGGAGAAAGGTCACGTGTTTCAGGCTGTTATATTAACATTTGGGCTGTTCTTGTAGTAACAACAGATTTATAAATAGGTGCCTGGCTATTAAGATATCTGTATACAGATATGTCTTGCCATTGTTACATATATGTACATATGTGTTTGGCTATTGTTACCTATATGTACATATGTGTTTGGCTATTGTTACATATATGTACATATGTGTTTGGCTATTGTTACATATATGTACATATGTGTTTGGCTATTGTTACATATATGTACATATGTGTTTGGCTATTGTTACATATATGTACATATGTGTTTGGCTATTGTTACATATATGTACATTTGTGTTTGGCTATTGTTACATATATATACATATGTGTTTGGCTATTGTTACATATATGTACATATGTGTCTGACTATCAAGCGAACTTTCTAAGCCTTACTTTCACTACCGGTTGATAGCTATTCACAATGAATATGCAACATCTGGCAATCTATTGATTTGTTTCAATCACCCTCTGCCCTCCTCTGTCCCAATACGGACAAAATAACTCATTTCACATTAATGGATTAGTGGCACACAGATCTGGTGTAAGGAAATATCTTTCAGCTAGATTTTGTTGTTGTTTTTTTAGCTAGTATTTGTGCTCTGGCTCCAAACGTGAGAAGGTCCTGGACACTCCTGGTGTTTCCTTGAGTGTTCAGAGAAGCGAGTTCTTTGAAACCTCACAGTGAACGAATGTTTATCTTTCTGAGTGTCTGCAATAGAATGAGTTGTCATTGTAACAGTTTTAGTTTCTATAGTGGATCATTTGAACGAAGAAAAACGGAAAGAATGGATCAAGGGAAGTAAATGGCGACATGTTTTTGGTTACTTTCAGTTTGTAACCAGCACCAAAAGCTAGTAGTTACGATTAAACGTCCAAAACAGAGACTTATAATGGAGCCTAATCCTAATGTATAACATAGGTATGGGATAAAAAAAATACCATATAACTCCCACTAGTAATATATTATATATCATATAGCTCATATAGCTCATAACATACGTAACCATGTAAATGTGATTCATACGAATGATACATGTACTTAAAAAACAAATTTAACTGCTGAAGGGATGAAAGACTATAGATAAAAATGTTTATCGTATGATACATGTATGATATAGTTTACTACTCCACGCCTAATATAAATTTATACCATACAATTTTCACGTATATTATATGTTCTATTATACCATATAACTCCAGGTTTAAGACAGCACATAACTGTCATGCCTGATTTAGTCTTTCCTCAAGTTCAACACGCCACATTATGTCTAGTTCATTAGCTGGGTAAGTGTGAGCTTGGCGTGAATGTCTGGTCTAGACTACTCAGTTATTCAGAGAAAATAGAAAGCTCTGCACCTTCTAATCAAGCTAGCATCTCATTGTCAGACAATTATGAATATTTGATCACGTCATGGACAAGACACAAGTTTTATTGAGTCTCAACTTTTCAAATCTCTTGGTGAACGAAATTTAGTGGTATTAAGAATTTCTCGGAGAGACAGAACTTTTTGGTATTTAGATTTACTCTCGTGTGAACCAGAACATCTCTGTTTCTAGATTTACTCTTGGTATTTAGATTTACTCTGGGGTGAAGCAGAAATTCTATTAGAAACTAACAGATAGCCCTCGTCTGCACTAGAAATCTAAATGTCTAAAACTCGTGCTGACCACAAATTATCTCCAGTCAACTGGTTCTGGGTCACTGGTTCACCGAGCAATTCTCCCTAACAGAAGCTTCACAAAAGTTCACTCGACAAAACGTTCACTAATAGGTGACACACAACTGCTTGATAGACACTGGACTCAACAAAAATGGTTCACATGACAAATGACTTCAGCTATTTGAATGTGGCTTGCACTTTGACTACTGTCATGTGGCTGTCTTTAGTCTTTATACTATTCCATGTTATACCTTAGTTCAAATTGATGGACATACGAAACTTATAAAATTACAATTTGAAAAAAACATCATTTCCAAACGTTTAATAACTGATTTTTTTCTTGAGTATTTTCACAACAAAAACAGGCTAATCTTCTCTCTGTTAGCATTTGAATTTGAAGATCCGATCCAGTACACATTCTTTTACACAACAACAAAGTAACATAGAAAGAGAAGAGAAAGCAATATAGAGAAGTTTGGTGACCACATAATGTAACCTCTAGAAAACCATCAGAAAATGAGCAGAAAAGATTGAGAGACTTTGAATTAAAATCGACAAGCTAATCAATGTCAAGGACGCCATTTTGAAAGTTCACTGTCGTAAAAAAAAATTAATACTTTTTTTTTGTTTGCTACTAGCGAAGAACTTAGAAAAGTGATTTTACAGTGCTAAAAAAAGCACAAATATTATCGTATACTCGTATACAACACCAAAAAGTTAGCTATTTAGAGTTATCATGCTTTAGATGGGACTCAATTTCCCCAGCTCTGTCGTGTTTACTAAGCAAGAACTTTGATCATACAGAGAATGACGCATACATATATCCACAGAGAGATAGACAGACGGACGGACGGACAGAAAGACAGAGACAGGGAACATATAACATATAATTTCGTTTATCATGTATGTAAACCATTTTGACAGTCAGTGCATTAGCTATTGAACACCACAACCAAAAAGACTCTTTAATTCATTTGGAGCCTGAGAGTTTAAGTCACTGAAAACGAACTGAACTGATTTCCTGTGGATCTTGCCTCAGTGTTGAGATTTTACTTGTCCTAGTTAAACAGGACACGTTTTTATGTTCTATATATATAGAGAGAGAAAGCTGGAGCTACTGTAGACATGAGCTGCATATGTACTGTAGGAAATGGCTGTATGTATTTAAGATGTAGAGTCTGCACTTGTATATCTAGCATCCTTGAGCTTAGTGTGTTCTGTATGTAGTATTCCGAACTAGATGACGTTTGCTTGAGTTTGTCTTAACATTGTCTTGATACATCGCAAACCAGGTGGAGATGTTGATGACTTTCATTTACACTCGGCAGTGTCTGGACTAAGTTGGTAAATTCTAACTAGCGTAGACCTCTGCTAAAGGAGAGACATTTAGCTCTACGTTGAACTGTGATATCATTACAGCAATACATTATCTTGAAGCTGTTAAGACATCTGATACATAGATATATGTTTTTTTTAACAATTCATCCTATCAGCATGCACACTTCATGGGTTCCAGGTGGTTCACGGGTTCAATGTAGGTAATTGGGATTAAGGTGGTTCATGGGTTCAGGGTGGGTCATTGGTTCAAGGTGGGTGATTGGTTCAAGAAAGGTGGGCGTGTATTTCGAAACCATCTAACAATTTTCTAGAAATTGGAGACAGTTTATGTTAATCTTTGGGAAAAGAAAACAGTATCTAATTGGAAAAAAATAAAAACTTTAGTTTCACCGTTAAATTTTCCAAAATTTAACCATCTTAAAATGACGTCGTTTTAGTTTGAACACCGGGTATTCCCGCACTCGACTTAAATGTTTCTGTTCAGTGAAGAGTTCCAGGAATAAATTAACGTACATAAACTGTGTGCGCACCATCTTGTGTAGAAATCATCAGCTGGTCTTTTAATAGAATAGCTGGATTGTGCAAAGCTCACTGCAACGATTGGAAAGACTCCTTGCAGTACTGAAGCTTTACAAGAACTAGATGATAAATAATAGACTGTTATCAGTTTTCAGTATTTGGTCTAGCGAGCTCTGGGCTGTAAAGAGGGTGGTTAATAAAAGCTGTAAGAGGCTGCATCTCAGAGCAACCAAATTTTCTTTTCCCGAACTAGTGTCAGATAGGTCTACCCATTAGAGCTGGGAAGACTCAGAGGTTTACTAAAGAGACAGAAATTACTGTTAATAATTTACAACAGGATTTGAACCTTCGGTTCGGATACCTAGCGTTTTACCACTCAGCCACCGCGCCACCTATTCTGTATTATTATCCGTAACTTGACTCTACAGCCAATGATAAAGTGTTCTCTAAACTCTGATCTAGAAAATAATTCTCTGTAGCCTGCTGACATTTCAGACGAAAACTTTCATTAAAACAATTTTTTATTTCCTGTTGCAGGCGAAGAAAATCGTAAGACGTTATAGGATACCTCCACCAGCGCCCCATAAAACATGGCGGCTATTGATTGACGGAGAAATAGCTGTAACCCGACTACAGTTACTCTCCTCTCTCTTTCTCCCTTCCTCTCTTTCTCTCCCTCCCTGACCCTTCCCTGTTCACCTAGCTGCTGTCGCCGGGCCGTTTCTACTTAGCGAAGTGTCGGCCTGTGTTACTTCTGCTTACCTTGTGTTCTGGTGTGTCACCTTGGGTGTGCTGTGCTGTGGATGTGTCCGATACATTCCGTTGGATACTAATGTAACGGAAATTTAATATTTAGTGAATTTCATTAACCGATTGTGTGAGATAGTGTAGTGTATGTGTAACTATATAGGCTACTCCGCCTAATTCAAACTTACTGGACTCTAAATAGATCTATGTAGACCTAGCTATCTATTTATTTAGAATCTAGCTAATATGGAATCACTTGTATATTCTTTAAAAATAATAAAAACGCAGTACTTTTATCTTTCTTTTAAATGTTAGAAAGAAATGGGCATAAAAGTCTAGATCTATGTTCTAATTTCGGATTGTTATATAGCTCGTGAACACTTGTAGTCCTAGAGTTATGTTATATATATTAGGTTACTTAGACCTCGTCCCTAGCTGTAACAAATGGACATGAAACTCTTGTTGTCAGTAAATGCCGTGTAGATATTTTGTAACTTTTATTAACTTGCTCTGTCCAACCACTCCCCCCGACTTTATAAGAGTTGTGGCCTTGACCTCCTACCTTCAGTCCTATTGGCTGCCTGGTCAAGTAGTATGCGCGTTGGACTCTTTCACGGTGGTCCTGAGTTCGAATCCTGCCTTCGTGCCTGAACTAGATTAGGGCAAGGACATACTTATCTTGTTTCTAATTCAACGTGTACCATGAGATGCAGTGTAGTACATTAGTTCGAAAATAGTTTTTCCAAGGACTTTGTTACTTAGTATTATTGGAACCTTTCTGCCATATATATCAATTAAAATGAAAGCCATTAGAATATCCCATGACACTCACACTGGCTCAGACCTTTGTCATTAGATCCGAATCCTTAAGTGTGAGCTATACACAATAGTTCCATTTAAGATGTTAGACACTAAAAAACAACAACATGTATTTAAACTAAGATGTTGCAAAGTAATGATCAGTATTAATATTAGAATTGAAAAGAAGTTATAACAGTTTTACGTGGGTGGATATCCATGTTGGATAACTTTTTTCATTTTTCTTCACACTTGTGTATCTTGTCCAAAGAGAACTAGATCTAGAAGTGACTGAAGTAAAGAGATGCCTGATCGAGTTCTATGCTCTCTGGACTATTATGACGGTGAAACCGACGTCTTGCAGGAGATTTGGGCTAGTTTGTAATACTCGTGGTCGAGGAGTGGTCAAGAATTTGAGCCAATGAGTCTCAGGTTCAAAGCGCGCTTCTCTGATGTCGGGGTTTCTAGGAGGCCTCTGTGTCCACCTAACTCCAATGGATACCTGACATTTTTTGGGTCGTTGTGCTAGCCACATGAAACCCTCGTCCACCTTTGGCCATATATCTTTACATCATCTGCCCTAGAGATCGCAAAGTCTGAAACGAGTACTTGACTTTTTGACTTGACGTAACATCTTTATTTCTGCAGGAACATCCGAGAATTGGATTTCAATGTATTTCTGTCTACGATACACTTCTTTGCCTTTATACGGCTTTCAAATGTAGACTGGTTATCTTGTAGGCTTCTCGCTGTGTAAATATTGACACGGTTCATGCCCGAGTTACCTCCCTTACCCAATCTATTTATTATTGCTGAAGTCAAGCTTAGACTGGACAAGAAAACTAAAATCGACCAAAGGTTTTGTCTGCATCGAATGTGGCAAAATATGTAGGGTACATCTAGGACTGCGTATTCGGGTGAAGTACACTCCTCTTTAAACTTCGGACTCCAATATATATATATATATATATATACACAAATGTATATATAACGGGAAATAGTTTGACCTTAAATATACTGCAATATGCCTAGTTGTTATTCAAATTATTTCCTGCAGTGTCCATT
>JAZGLO010003044.1:0-2500 GCA_036873155.1 Biomphalaria sudanica
ATACTGCACGCTTAGGGATTGTCTTACACGATAAGCTCAGGGCGTAATGTACTATTAACAATACAACAATAGCTTCAAATAGTTTTACTAACACTGCAAGCCTTTGTTTTACTAACACTGCAAGTATTTGTTTTACTAACTGCAAGCCTTTGTTTTACTAACACTGCAAGTATTTGTTTTACTAACACTGCAAGCCTTTGTTTTACTAACACTGTAAGCCTTTGTTTTACTAACACTGTAAGCCTTTGTTTTACTAACACTGTAAGCCTTTGTTTTACTAACACTGCAAGCCTTTGTTTTACTAACACTGTAAGCCTTTGTTTTACTAACACTGTAACCCTCTGTTCTACTAACACTGCAAGCCTTTGTTTTACAAACACTGTAAGCCTTTGTTTTACTAACACTGTTTCCCTTTGTTTTACTAACACTGTAACCCTCTGTTTTACTAACACTGCAAGCCTTTGTTTTACAAACACTGCAAGCCTTTGTTTTACTAACACTGTAACCCTCTGTTTTACTAACACTGTCTCCCTCTGTTTTACTAACACTGTAACCCTCTGTTTTACTAACACTGTAAGCCTCTGTTTTACTAAAACTGTAAGTTTTTGTTTTACTAACACTGTAAGCCTTTGTTTTACTAACACTGTAACCCTCTGTTTTACTAACACTGCAAGCCTTTGTTTTACTAACACTGTAACCCTCTGTTTTACTAACACTGCAAGCCTTTGTTTTACTAACACTGTAAGCCTTTGTTTTACTAACACTGTAACCCTCTGTTTTACTAACACTGTAACCCTCTGTTCTACTAACACTGTAAGCATTTGTTTTACTTACACTGTAAGCCTTTGTTTTACTAACACTGTAACCCTCTGTTTTACTAACACTGCAAGCCTTTGTTTTACTATCACTGTAAGCCTTTGTTTTACTAACACTGTAACCCTCTGTTTTACTAACACTGCAAGCCTTTGTTTTACTAACACTGCAAGCCTTTGTTTTACTAACACTGTAAGCCTTTGTTTTACTAACACTGCAAGCCTTTGTTTTACTAACACTGTAAGCCTTTGTGTTACTAACACTGTAACCCTCTGTTTTACTAACACTGTAAGCCTTTGTTTTACTAACACTGTAACCCTCTGTTTTACTAACACTGCAAGCCTTTGTTTTACTAACACTGTAAGCCTTTGTTTTACTAACACTGTAACCCTCTGTTTTACTAACACTGCAAGCCTTTGTTTTACTAACACTGTAAGCCTTTGTTTTACTAACACTGTAACCCTCTGTTTTACTAACACTGCAAGCCTTTGTTTTACTATCACTGTAAGCCTTTGTTTTACTAACACTGTAACCCTCTGTTTTACTAACACTGCAAGCCTTTGTTTTACTAACACTGCAAGCCTTTGTTTTACTAACACTGTAAGCCTTTGTGTTACTAAGACTGTAACCCTCTGTTTTACTAACACTGTAAGCCTTTGTTTTACTAACACTGTAACCCTCTGTTTTACTAACACTGCAAGCCTTTGTTTTACTAACACTGTAAGCCTTTGTTTTACTAACACTGTAACCCTCTGTTTTACTAACACTGCAAGCCTTTGTTTTACTAACACTGCAAGCCTTTGTTTTACTAACACTGTAACCCTCTGTTTTACTAACACTGTAAGCCTCTGTTCTACTAACACTGCAAGCCTTTGTTTTACTAACACTGTAAGCGTTTGTTTTACTAACACTGTAAGCCTTTGTTTTACTAACACTGTAACCCTCTGTTTTACTAACACTGTAACCCTCTGTTTTACTAACACTGTAAGCCTTTGTTTTACTAACACTGTAACCCTCTGTTTTACTAACACTGCAAGCCTTTGTTTTACAAACACTGTAAGCCTTTGTTTTACTAACACTGTAACCCTCTGTTTTACTAACACTGCAAGCCTTTGTTTTACTAACACTGTAAGCCTTTGTTTTACTAACACTGTAAGCCTTTGTTTTACTAACACTGTAACCCTCTGTTTTACTAACACTGTAAGCCTTTGTTTTACTAACACTGTAACCCTCTGTTTTACTAACACTGCAAGCCTTTGTTTTACTAACACTGTAAGCCTTTGTTTTACTAACACTGTAACCCTCTGTTTTACTAACACTGCAAGCCTTTGTTTTTCTAACACTGCAAGCCTTTGTTTTACTAACACTGTAACCCTCTGTTTTACTAACACTGTAAGCCTCTGTTCTACTAACACTGTAAGCCTTTGTTTTACTAACACTGTAACCCTCTGTTTTACTAACACTGCAAGCCTTTGTTTTACTAACACTGTAAGCCTTTGTTTTACTAACACTGTAAGCCTTTGTTTTACTAACACAGTAACCCTCTGTTTTACTAACACTGCAAGCCTTTGTTTTACTTACACTGTAACCCTCTGTTTTACTAACACTGTAAGCCTTTGTTTTATTTACACTGTAACCCTCTGTTTTACTAACACTGCAAGCCTTTGTTTTACTAACACTGTAAGCA